>VYZW01016665.1:2339-18030 GCA_013401315.1 Balaeniceps rex | reverse complement strand
CCTTCCAACCCAAAGCATTCTATGATTCTATGATAATGTAAAGCCCGTTGACTTTAAAACTTCTGTACAGGGTGTCAAATTGGAAGAACAAATGCTTCTCTTCCAGTAAGTTGTAATGGAGTTGTCCATTTCCACAGGGAACTGTGGCACCTTAACGCTGATGATGTGGGGAAGCATTCACCCCCCTTTATAACAAGGGGAAACGTAATTTTAGGGAAGAAAAAGTGCCCAGTGTTTTCTGGAACTCGCAGAACAAAATGCACGAAATTCTCTTTCCTGTGAAAAACTGTTGTAGGTATAACTAGACTTAAAAAAAAAAAAAGTGCAATGGATTTGTGATGGGCAGTAGTCAGGTTTAAAGACATTAACATCTGACTGCTTGTTATCAAATTATGAGGAGCCCTGTAAGACTTGTAAATGTCTCTTCATAGCAACTGCTAATACACTGCGATGGGAACTGCTTCAAAGGCGACTCTGTGAATTGCTGTGTCAGGTATGACGCTTGCCTGGTGGGAGAAGAAATGGTAGGCTTGCACAGGAGGTGCTCTGGTGGAAGGATATCTACAGCTGAGGTGAACTGCAAGTAATTTGGCAGCATCTGACTTCTTTTCTAACATGTACATAACTGTGGAGGCAGTAAACTGTATGTACTGATCTGCACATTATTGTTTTCCTTCTTCAGCCTTCTGGAAAAAATGGGCTAGAACTTACAGGTGTGGTGTTGGTCTTCGCTGTAAACAATTGTTGGTGGTTGTATCAAATGGGGCTGAGGGAAGCTTTCCCTGATGCGTTGGTCTGATTTGTCCCCCACAATCTGCCCTCTCTTCTGCAGACAGTCTTGAAAACAAATGTTTAAAATCTTGTAAAAAAATATTTCTCAGTATCCAGGCATTGGAATAGGCAGTGAAACAGTTATTACCTTTGTACCCCTCTGTGGAAATACGTTGGAAATTATGTAACTCTGGAGTACTTTGCTTTGAATAAAAATACTTTCTTCAAGTTTGGAAGGGGGTGGAGGGGGAGACATTGTGGGAGGACTCTCTTCCCAACCAGCTCGAGTGAGGAACGCTATAGCTCAGGGTCTGAACGGTCTGGATTTAACATAGAATAATGACAAACAGAAGATCTTAAAACGTATCCTAGGCTGTAACAGGGGCATTAGAGGAGCAGAATCAAAACTGTGGACCAGCTACGTGTGAACAAAACTTGTATTTGTGCATAAAGGTCTGCAGAATTAAAGGCTTGAAAGTAGCAAGGGGAAACAACTGCATAGTTTTCCTGATAGCTGAAGATAGTTCAATTAGAAAGATAAAATTCCGGTTTTTTTCATAATTGGTAGTAGTGTTCCTTCTCTTTTTTACCTTTTTTTCTTCTACGTCTGCCTGCCTTAAACTATTTCTCTATTGCAACAGTGCTGTGCAGAGTTGGAATCTGACTACAGTCTGCTGCCCACATCAGCTGAGACGGTAAAAGGGAAGGTAAGTGTGCTTGCTGTGACCGTTGCTGAGCCTGTTAAAATGTGACACTAGTTTTGTTTGGCTTTTTTTTTTATGACCTGAAGGAAATAAATAACTTTCGCACAAGGAAACTTTGCCAAGTTAAACATTCAATAAAAATAGTTTGAGATGCATATTTATGTATATATGCATGCACATGTATACACACATACAAAACTATATTCAAAACCTTATTGCAAAACCAGTTTCCTATTGCTTCTGAACAGTCACTGTGACAAAATACAGGCGTTTGATAAATTGGATTTTTGAGAAGGATCAGAGGCTGAAGATGGGGCTACATCTTCCATTTCTTTTCCATTTTTCATGACTTAAACAACATTAGGTCAAACACAGCTGCGTAAGTGTTGCTTCAGAAGTCTCCTCTAGCCATCTTCCGATGAATCCTCTTCAGCACTAAACAGCAAGCAAGTGGTGTGCGTGCAGGGGGCAGGGGATGGTGGGGGCAGTGCTTTGTCTCCATGCAGCAGAGCTGGAGCTGTTCTCCTGCTCCTGCTGAGGGAAATCTGACCTGTGTAGCAGGTGCTGGACACTGGACGAATGCTCCCCTTCTCAGTCTGGTTGGCTTGGCTGAAAGGGGTGGGGTTTTTGGGTTTTTTCTTCTTTTTTTTTTGGTTGGTTGTTTGGGTGGGTTTTTTTGGTTCTCCTGTCCTGCTCATCTTGCCCAGTTTTGTAGTATCTAGTTCCAGACCTAGTTTCAACCAACATGTCTGTTGCAAATGTAAAGTTGAATTATTCTACCTCTTCCTGTATCTGCCCATTAAGGATGTGAGCTTTTCTAGACAAAAAAACAACAGATGATGTGTTTGTATAACTGTTAGTATTACATTATGCAGATGCAACTGCGGGTGTGTGTGGGGAGTTGGTGGCATTAATGTATTCAGTGTGATTGAACAACAGTAGCACTTTCTATTTTTCAATAGCAGTTCCTTTGCGCTAAACGACTGTGGAGTGAAGGACCCACCTTGTGCACTGAACGTCCCAGGGCACTGCCCTCGGACGTTTCATACTGGCATAGTACGCCTCTGCTAGGTAAGACCTGGTGGTGTTGGTCATTTTTCTGTCTCTCTCTCCTGAAATATAGGAAGAGTTGATAGAACAGTATCAATGGTGCTAAACGTGCTGGTTGAGCGTGGAAAATCTATTGTTGGCTTTAGCCTCTTTCTGCATGTAATTCAGGAGGCTGAACCATGTTTATAATGCTTGCAATGAAAGGCCTGAAAAGGTGGCTGACTGTCAGCCCAAAAGGAGTCTCCAAAAGCTTAAAGAACTATTGGTATAAACCATACATCCAAGTATATTCCCGACAAGATACTCGCCAGTCTGGATCAAGAGGGCTTGAGTTATGTTCTTGCCATTCACTCTGTTGACTGGCACACACTGAGGTAGCAAGTGATGTCCTGCTACTTTTTCTCCTGAACTAAGGTCAGTCCTGGTTTAAAAACTTGAACAGGTAACATAGCTACTCAGAATCAAATAACTGTATTTGTTGATTTCTCCTGCATTCATAAGGCGTTCGTACTTCCCTGCAACTCTCGAGCCTTACAAGTATTAAAAGCAACCACCGACAGATACGCATTGCAGGGCCACAGAACCGCAGAGTGCACTTGGGCTTTTATAGACAAAGCGTTTCTTCCAGCAGTAAGCCGGTACAACACGGGGTCTCTTCTCACTCAAAATGTAAAGTGCTGGAATGTAATTCTACGCCATACTGGGGGAAATGGAAGAACATCTTGCTTGACTGCACATGCTCGTATAGGAGCACTCTGCTGCTCTGAAAGGGCTGTTTCAGTGGGACAACTTGGAGTGTTTTTGCAACTTGCTGTAATATCACGATCCAGCTACAAATAAGGCAGGTATTCTTGGCTTGCACCAATCAAGTATTGACACAAAAAAGATCTATTTCCCAGCCGTGTCTGCCACACAAAACAATTCACTACAACAAAGCTGTCCTACGTGGAAGTTTCTGTAACTAGACAGGTGGAAAATCCCATCCCTGGGTGCTGCAGACTCTCCATCTACAAAATATTTTAAGCCCCCATAATCTAACCTCTTCATACCAAGATGGAAGCTGCCTTATAACAACCCGTATTTGCTTGGTCTGCTTCTTGATTATTTTAGACTTAGTCAAAAAATTGACGTGTGACTAAATCCAACCTTGCCAATGACCGCCACTCTTCGCACTTGTCTCTCTTAACAGATGCTCTGACCTTGGAAACCTCATGCCCAAATAACTCGCCTGTGCACAGCTGGGATCAGCCTTGTAGACAGAGCTCTGGCAGCTCCACGTTTGAAAGCTGCGATCTGGGACACACGTCCACTTCAGATGTGAGGTCAGTGGGATGCAAATAAGGCGGCAGAATATAACCTCTTTGGGGTGAAGGGCGGAAGAGTCCACGGGGTCTAGCAGGTTCCAAGGGAAAGCTGTATCCCCCGCACATTCCGAGTTCAACAGCAGGGTATCTCTTATAGGAAATACTGGACACTCAGTGGTCAGCTAATGGTGTTATGGGGGTAACACTTTGCTTTTATTCACAGAAGTAATATTAAAACTTTTTACTGAAACTGTTGTTAAGACCACCAGTCAAATACAGTGATGGTGTTTCCATTTCATGCTGGAGAACTGAGGCATGATGTAGGCGTTCTTGTGTGTATTTTCAGTATTTAACTCGCAACTGACACTTCCCATCTAGGAGCCAAAATCCTATTGGCTTTGAGGAGTCACTTTTTTTGAAGAGTTTAGAGCAGGAGTTCTGAGGTCTTTGCTTATCAAGCTGCCTCCCTCGATCTTTATTTTAAAGATTGAACTGCTTAAGATTATGAAAGCTAGCTAACTATTGTCAGTGAATATTTTAAAAGATAAGGATGTTCCTGAGGATGCAGAGGCAGGCAGTCTGCAGCAAAAGACTCAGCAGCTCTTGAAGCTTTTGCTACTGGTTTTCTGCAGAGCTGTGCAGTGTGGAGGAGGTTGGGAGAAGGACTGGTGGTGGTTCTTTCTGTTTGGGGGAGGAGGGATTGATGATAGTGATGAATTTGTCTTTCTCTGAGAGACCAGCTGTCTGACTATACAGATAGTGGTGATTTCAGTTGTTATGTGCTTAAGGAAAATGGGTAATATATCTCACTGTTGTTTGGACAATATGCAAATAAAATGTGTATTGCCAGGTGGAAAATATGCTCTGCTGGTAACTGTACTGATGCAGACCTTCCTGTTTCCATTACAATGATGGACTCTTCACTTACTGAGGTGAGTGCTGTCTTTGATGCCCTAGATGTGGTTTTGAATGGGTTCAAGCATTTAGTGCCTTACGCAGACCCAGATCCAGACTGAGCAGCTAAAAATCAGCACTGCTCCAAGGTGAATGGAGCTGGCATCAGCCAGCAGGGTGCTGTGACACCTTGTTCTGTGTAGGGTAGTCTCTTCTATTTGGGTACGCTTCTGGAATACTGTAGTTATAGACTCAAATGTCTTGATGTTCACATGTATCTGGGTCATGCTTTTAGCTGGGGAGTATTTTAAATGTGGTTTTAAGGCTTGAGACAGTGTTGTTTCTGCAGTAATACTTAGCTCTGCCAGGGAAGTCTGAGTGATTTTGCTGCTCTTATCCACCTGCAAGAAGCCACAGGATGTTTTAGTTGTGAATGCTGGCTTTCTCTGCGCTTTCTCCCACGGCTACCAGGTACCAGCTGAAAAATGACATCTCTGCTGTAGGAAAACTTTCCTTTGGCTGATGTGCTCAAATATGCCTTCACTGCTGTATTGAATCCTGCATCTACAGCTTGAGCTCTCAGTTGGCTTTCTCATGGCAACAGCAAGATGAGCTGCAGCTCAGCACACCTAGCTGTGCTCTGTGCTCAGTGCCACAATACTGACTATTGAAATCTAGACCTCAGCCCTGCCGCACAGGGCTTCTAATTAGCTTTACAAACTCCAGTATTGGTGTTGGTGGCGATGATGGAAGAATATTGGTCAGTGGTTTCTGTGAACCTGGAAATAACCAAATAACCTTTGCAAGACTAATGACAGGCAACCTCAGACCTGCCCTAGCTGGTGTGTGGTACCTGCAAGTGCAGCAGTGGTCTGGTGGTAGCAGCAAATCAAGGCAGAAATTGCAGTGAGGGTAAAAAGTAAGAGTCATGGGGACTGCCTGTGGTTTCAGCACACTGCTCGGTTGGGGTAGAGCAGGTAAGGAACTCCTAGCTTGTGCTGCTACTACTTCAGCTACCTTAAAGAGGATAATCTCAAGGGCTCTTGCTTTATCCAGTCCTTCTGGAAAGTCACAGCCTTGCAAAGCTGTTTGAAATGCCTGTGCTTCATTGCTCTGGAGCTTTCTGTAATTCCAGCTGGGCTCAGAAATGTCATTTTCCATTTTTGCTTTTTTATATAAGCTTTCTGTGTGAATATTCTGGAGGGGGAAAATTAAAATGTTAAAGCTTGCCCCAGAGAAAAGTCAAAGGGGCTGTGTCCAGTATCTGTTCAAAAGACTGATGTGCAGCAAAATTTGAATATCCTTGTTTAATAGGAAAAGTCTCCCTAGGTTTTTTTTATTATTACACTGTGGTTGCAGATGTGTTTTGAGCAGATAGAGCCCTTCAGCATGTAACTCACTCAAATTATTTTGTCAAAGTGTTGTCACCGTAGGAGTTTAGGGGCTATTTAATAAAGGAGCTCCTGTGAGAGCCAGATGAAGCTTGGGCTTTTTATACTTGTTTTGATTTATAAATGTGAAAGTTGCATCACAGTCTAAAAACCAGATGATAGGCCTTCCAAATGTTAATGCTTGTTTGGGAGGAGTTATACAAGACTGTGGCCAGAACTTGTCTGCTGTGATAGAGGATCCTTAGATTATTATGCTAATCGAAGGGGTGGAGGGGGAAAAAGTAATTAGGATTGTACTATAGGATCTTCTTTGACACAATCCTTTTATTAGGAAGAAGAACCATTCCCTAATGCCCTGTGGAAACAGATTTTATTAGGAAATCTAGAATGTGGGGGTTTTTTGCTGCTGTGTTTTTTGTTTTGTTTTTTCTCTTTAAGTGTACCCTGTGCAATCCATGGGAGCTCACAATCCTAACAGCCAGCATGGGGTTTTGAAAAGTGACTTGACGATTCTCCTTCGTTGCAAACAGAAACCACTGACCGTGTGATTACCCGGGGAGGGATAGGGCATGTAGAATAATGTGTTGCTTTAGTCAGTTCCAGGTGATACAAGGTTTTTTGTTTGTTTGGTGGGGGGTGGGGTGTGTGTTTTGTTTTAAAAGCTCTTTAGATTTCTTTTGTTTTCATTCCAACACACTGTTCATTTTCACCTTCTGCTTCTCCAATACCCCTGTGGGCCTAATGGCCTGAACGAGGCAAATGCAATGCTGTACTTCCTTAAGCTTAATAGAGAATTCAAATAAGAATAAAAATAGCCTGGATTTGCATTAGAGGAAACATCCAGCTGGCTGGGGCAAGGCTCTGCGAGTGCAGTCGAGCTCCGATGGGTGGAGGCGTGGAGAGGAGAGAAGGCACTTACTGATGCTTACTGAGCAGCCCATTGCTCTCAGCAGTGGCTGGGGGCCTTGGTCACCTCCTTTTCAACTTTACTGTGTTTTCTGGGTCCTCTGAGGATGTTTGGGGGTGAAGGGAAGATACCAGAACATAGATGATCACTCGCTGATATGGTTTTTCTGCTGTGTGCCCCCCCCCCGCCGACTTCAATAGTGTTCTTGGACACTTGATATGTAGGGTGCTACCCAAAGCTGGCTAGCCTCATACCTTCTCTGCTTGGAGGTAGGTTTGGAGTGGTTTTTTTCTATTCAGCACTCCTCTTCAGCAGTGGGTAGAGTTCATCTCAAGTCATTATTGACTTAACCCTTTAAACCTCTGTTTTACCCTGTATTTTCACCCACAAAGAGAGACCAATCTATCAGTTGAATAAGCAAGCTGCAGTTACCCAGGGTGAAATGAGGAAGAGGGACACTTCCCATTCAGTATCTCCCCTGCTATATTAAAAGACTTAAGAGGATGTTGTTTTTGTCTGTGATGTGATAAGACTCTGGTCCAGAACCGCACTGTAGCGGCTAAAGGAACATGAGCAAAACTACGTCCCAGCCTTTAACTTCTGAATTCCTCCCTGCTGTTTGCATACAAAGAAGGAGGAGGCCTGAAGAGGCCCGAAGCCTTCTGAACTGGCTAGGTAATTGTTATATATAATATTGAAAACAAGTGTCATTCAAAGATGCACGCTAAAATGTACAACACAACGTGCAAGTTTTCTGTGTTCCGAATCCCATGCTCGGTCAAGCTGTTAACAGTAACGTGTTGTGTGGGTTTTTTTTTGGGGGGGGGGCAGCGGTTGGGTTTTTTTTGCTTAAACGAGTCTGATATCTATAGCCGAGTGAAGCTCTGTGCACCTCACTTGTGGAGTTTGAGGGCAAGACCTTGAAAATGGATATATCTTGATGCACAGCATTAAGATAGAACAGTGGTGTGGTAACACGTACGTTGGTCACTTGAAAATGTGCGTTAGAAGCAAAATATGAAGTCAGGAACCAAAATATATCTCAAGTATGATATTCCTGAGATAAGATTTCTGCAGAAACATAGTTATCACTCCTAATGATGATAACATGCTAAGCTACATACTGTATGTATGGGTGGCTTTAGACTAGCAGATGAATCTGCATGCTCTTACCATCTAGTTCTTCACTGCTGAAATAATTTAGGCACAGCTGGGGGAATTATTAAAACTTTGACATACAAATCTTCTACTTGCACGGCAACCCTTTCCCTGATACTAACTCTTCTCTCTCTCCATTAAGACTGACTGTGCAGAGCCAACGCTACCATCCAGTCTGATCCCATCCAGGTCAGGTTTTGCGCAAGCTTTTAAAAGCTTTTGTCGAGACCGTATAATACAGATGAGTATCTGAAAGAATTTTATTTTGGCAGTGATCGCTTAACTTCCCCCCAAGAAGTTCTTACATCCTCTTTGGAAAGCACTGCACCAGCAACAGGTAAGCCATCTGGGGCACAGGCGTGTGAACTCTTGCGCTGAGAGTTTTGGAAAATAGATATGCTCAAGTCTGCGCACTTACAGTAAGAGCTCTGTCTTCTGTTGCCTGAATTTACAGGCTGCCTTGTTATGGAGGAAAAATTACCCAAGTGCTCACATGAAAAAGAGGAAGATGTGCCAACTTCCGGAGCGATGGAGAAAAACAGAGATAAGGATCTGCCTGGTCCTGTATCAGGTACAGTAACTGCTGCAGCGCGCTGGCGCTCGTGCGGTGAGGAAATGGCTTGCTTCCAGCACATCTTTGAAGTGAGGAAGCTGAGTAAGAAAAATAACTTAATGACAACTTGTGATTTTTCTGTTGTTGAACATACTTTTGCCTGCGAGACCTCTCAATCCTCCCTGAAACCGAGTTAGGAATAAGGCTTCTACCTACTTGCAGGAGGCTGGTAGCCTACAGTACTGCGAGAAGTAAACACGAAATAACTTAGTGAAATCTTGATGCTTGCTCAGCTGGCAAAACGTTGTGTGGGTACTAAATCCCAGGCAATTTTGGGAGGAGAGAGAAAATTTTCATGGTTTTAAAACGCTTAGTGACACAGCTAGACTAAATAACACTTTCCTCTCTTTCAAACCTGATGCTCAGTGCACAAGAAGCTGGGATGGGTCAAGAGGACAGATGAGGATAGAGGCCTTTGTGTATGGTTCTGTCTTTCGCTATAGCCATAAACACCCAGAAGAATTATTCTTACCAGATCTGCTGGTGCTGCTTCTACTTAAAAACTAAAAGCAAAACAAAACTGGAGTATGTGTACACAGTCTATTTAAGCTATTTTTAAAAAAAGGAGATCTGAATAAGCAGCACAGAATATGTGTGAGTGCTTGTTTGTAACCGTTTTTTAACCTTTGCCTAAATATAAGACTCTTTGTCGTCATTTCTTGTTCGGTTTTGTTTCTTTCTTTAGTACTATCTTCCTGAAATCTAATTCAGTCCCCTCACTTAAACGTATTTTCTTGCTACTAATTTGCCTCTACTGTTAATTTTCATATGCGGTCTAGGTGCCTTTGGCAAGGAGGAAACAGATATGCAAAACAGATCAGAAAGAGTCCAAATAGCTTTAAAGTCTGAGAATCCTGCTGCCTGTTGCACATCTCTGAATAGAAAGTGTTTCTAGTATTAGAACAGAGATGCTGATGAATCTCCACTTGTGGTTTTGGCTAGTACCACACAATGTCTTCTAAAGGTGCTTGGGAGCCAGGTCAGATATGTGGGGCTGCTGCAAAAATCAGCAGGGACAAAAGGGAGTGCTAAGCAGAGGTGGTTGTTCATGTGAAGGATGAAAAGAGAAAGCACTTCAAACCTGAAGGTGGGTTTTTTTTGTCCTGTGCTATTTCTTTGGCTTGCATCTGTGTGGGTGGGTGTGTGTGACTACATAAACAGAAAAAGAAAAAAAATTTCTAGATGTTCTGAAAGGTATAAATAGCTACCAGAGTTACTGCTACACAAGAAATTAGTGTGATCCTCAGACTTTCTTCGGTTTCTAAAATATTTTTCCTTTTTAAATCTTTTTAATAGCTGTCTTCCTGGAGGTTATTTTTGCCTGCTTCAAAGCTTTTCTAAATTGCGGCACTTGAAAGTTTGTGTTGCATTTGAACTGGCATCATCAGTTCCTGAACTTACCAGTTCATCGCCACTCATCTCCTGGGAAAGGGAGTTATTTTGTTGGCTCTATCAGCACCCTGCTAGTTCAGTTTCAGGTACAAAGGACAGTCCAGGTGTCAGCCTACGTTTGAAGCTTATGTACCTGAAATACCACAACTGTATGCATTTCGTGACCTGGTTGTGCTCAAGCTCCTCTGTAACAGCAGCTGAAGTAGCATCTATTTCTTGACTTCATCTGATACTCTGTAACGTGAAAGAAGAGAATTACAAATACTCATCGCTTCTCTTGTTAGTTTGTGCATGGGATTTTTTTTTTTTACATATTCCTGTGCTTATAGAATGCCAAATAAAAATTAATTATAAACTGTCTCTTTTTAAATAGCAAACAAAAGAACAAAAAAACCCCAACATGCTGGCAGCAAAATCATGAAATTCATTTATCCAAGGGAATATTGCTGTAACTCTTGCAACTTCACCTAGAGCAACTACAACCAGGAGTAATATTCCTACCTGTAGACATGTAACACTTCTTACTGGGATTTTTTCCAAGCCAAACATAATTATCATCACGCTTCTTCCTTTATGTCTTTATAGTGTTCTTTGCTGCTGCCTCTCCTTCTTAATGCCCTCTCCTGGCATTTGCTGCAATTTCTTTCAGCCCTGTTGGTCCATGGTTAGTACACTGGGTATTGGAGGCTTGTTTTGTTCTTATCGTTACATTTGGTTTTGGGAATGTTTCTCCCCAGGCGTGGATCTGACCAAGAAGGAATTCTGCCCTGTGATGGAAGAACACAAACCCGCGTTTCAAAACGTTTTAAAGCAAGACCCGGTAAGAGTCCTAGTGACAGTGAAACACAGAACTGGTTTGGCTGAGCAGCGACAAAGAAAAACACTGCTGGAGGGGACAGGCCTCTCCAGTGGTGCCGTGGCTGTTCCCTTGCTGTAACTAATCTCTGACGTGCCTTTAGGAGGTGGACCAGGAAAAGAAAAATAATAAAGAGCAGAGCGAGGAAGCACCAGCTGTGGTTCCCAGCAGGAAAGGTAAGAGGCTTTTACCGAACACGTTCGCGTGACTCGCTGGGGTGCGTACCTTGGGCACTTCTGTCAAGCCCTGTGTAAAGAGGTGCAGGGAGCTGTCTGCCCCACACCAATTATTATGAGGGGGGTTTTGTTTTAAGGAACAATAGCTGCATTTAGAGATCAAAATGGATTAGCAGCGGAGAGAAGGAGAATGTTATCATGCAAAACCCGCTTCTCTGATTTCTACAGATACTGATCTAACCAGCTCCATCCTCCTCTAGACAGGAGGGAAAACTTCTTAGGAGTTGCTAAGGAGTTGGGGTATTTGAAACAGTTCTGGCATGCCTGCTCTCCCCAAAGACTTGTAAAGCAGCATCCTCTATGCTAGCTAGAGCTTGGGGTAATGTGATACAGACAAGCAGGGTGATGTTTCTACTGAACTGTGCTTAGACATCTCTACTCTAATTACCTCACCTTTTACCTTTGGAGTTCACTAAAAGTTAGTGATGTAGTAAGTCACCTAACATCCTAAACCTATGGGCTGGGGACTTTAAACCAAAACCTATAATTAACCATTCCTGTACTAATTAAATGCCAGTTTAAGCTAACTAAACAATTAACTTTTGGGGCTTCGTACAAGTGACAGTGCTGTGCTGTCTTACCGACACTAATCCTAATGTACTCTGAGGTACACAAATTGTTTTTACTGGCAAGAGCTTAATACTGGAAATCTTTAACAGTGGCTTTTGTTGGAGCTTAAAAGACTTTCACAAGCTGTTTTTTTCACTTTTGCCTGAGAACTTTTTTTTCTCTCTTCTCAGGGAGTTCACCCGCTGCAGGTGGCATTAAAGCAGATAAAACAAAGCAAAATGAGCCGTAAGTGTGTTAACTTTCAATGATCACCTGCAGGTATGAATTTAAAGCTGCAGTCTGTTACATGATTGCTTCTTCTTATCCTACAGTGACTCTCCTAATGAGAAAGAGGTGGAGGTAAGTCTCAACTGCTTGTGTCCTTAAGTATCTTGGATAACAGAAAGATCTTGTCGATAAGCCCTGATTAATATCTTGCCCTACATAAAAGAATGATGCTGAGTAGCTTAAACTGGATGTATTTCTATAAGTTGGCTTCTGAAATCTGTCTTTCCAAGCCCAATGGAAATTTTGGAAGGGATGGGATGGGAAAAGGTGGCAATCTGTAAAACTGAACAAAAGATTTGTCACTGCTAAATCACTTGTTTGCAAGCTTGAAGGAGCATAGCTGTGACCTCCTCCCAGGCAGAACGTGCTGATTTAAGACAATTTTGTCAAAAGACACAGATGGCACACTGCGTGCTGCCAGGATATCACCTATTTTGGCTGCAGATTATTTCCCCCATCACTACAGATGGGAAGACTGGCTTTGTGGAAGTGGGCCATGTTTGCTTTTTCTTCTGTATCTCTCCTATAACTTTGCTCGTGGAGTAGAGTCCCAAATGTCATGTCAGTATCCAAATCTACTTTAAAAGCTTCTGCATCACTTGGATTATTCTGAAATCTTTTCCTCTCCCACAACAGGCTGAATTTCTGAGGTTGTCTTTAGGTTTTAAATGTGACTTGTTTACCTTGGACAAGAGAGTGAGGCTTGAAGAAAGGTCCCGAGACTTGGCTGAAGAAAACTTGAAAAAGGAGATCACAAATGCTCTAAAGATGTTAGAGGTTAGTATTGGCCAAGGCTGGTAGGGTGGATGGGATGAACGGTTGTGAAAGCATCTCTCTCGATATGGCTCCTTTTAGGATGCGTGTGTGCATGGGGTATGTTATAAGCAAATCTGAATGAAGTTCTTCAGTGATGCAGTTGAAATATGAGAGGCTTAGCATTTGAGGGTAGCCTTCATCTGAGTATATTGTGCGCTCGGGCAGTGGGGAATTTTTCTATTGCGTGAACATCTGGCAAGAACGCCTGTCTTCAGCTGATTTTATGCTAGGTAAACAGAAGTGTCTGCCCACTGGAGGTCTGTATCAGGTTACGCTGAGGATTTTGGATGCTGATTTTTTGACTGTGTGGGCATGAATACAACCCCTCAGTGTCATCAGCTGGGTTCACCCTTCTTTTTCTACTAATAGCTCACACTGGTTTTCTTACCAATATGCCTCTTAGGCTTTAGTTCCTTTGTGTGAAGAAGATAACCAAGCGCAGGAGATTATTAAGAAGTTGCAGAAAAGCTTGAAGTTCCTTAGCCAGTATGCAGCCCGAGTCGCCAGTAAAGCAGAGATGTTGGGAGCTATTAATCAGGTAACTGTTTCCATGTAAACATATTTTGTACAAAGTTAAAAGCTTCTAGATGTAAAGGGATAGCAGTGTCTGTTTTCTAGGCTTCTGATTCCAGAATTAGATTTGGGAATCTCGTGTCTGTAATGCAGACTGACCGGTACAGCTTAGTCCTGGCTTTCTCTTCTCACATCGCTGTTTGTGGTGTTATAAGGAATCCCAGGCACTGTGAGAGCAGCCACATTGTACTAGCATTGTGCAAAAACACACAACAGAAATACACTCCTGATTTAAAACAAAAACAACACACAAAAATCCAGAAAAAACTTCGCATCAGAGGAATGTACGCAGTAGAGAGCACAAGAAAGTAATGTGGTAACGATAGTCTTGATGCTCTAATGGTAATTCTGTGCCTTATGGAAAGGGCAGCTAATAAGTTAAATCTATAGGAAATTACAAAGACCCGCTCAAATGTTATGTGTAATTGTGTATAATGCCAAAGAACAGCATGAAAATATGACTTGGCAATACTAGCAAATGCGTGGTGGCAGCTGAGACTGTAGATCAGAGAAAGAGATGACGAGGAGTTGGAAGGGCTCAGAAAATGAAGACTAATTTATTTTAGGACAAGAGTAATCACTGAAGAAATGAGACCTGTGTAACTTGGGCTTGTGTTGAGAGATGGGTTGTAGTGAAACTTTGAAAGGGTGGACAAAAATGAGAGGATGTTGCATCATGGTGATACAAGATAAGAGTAGACAGTTACAAGGAAAAAGAGTCTTAAACTCTGAACATGAATGCAGTTCCTCAGAGCCGCTTCTTTTTTCTCCTGCTGTTGCACTCTCTCTATTAGGAGAGCCGTGTCAGCAAGGCTGTGGAAGTAATGATTCAACATGTGGAAAACCTGAAGCGCATGTACGCAAAAGAACATGCAGAACTTGAGGAGCTGAAACAGGTCCTGCTCCAGAACGAGAGATCCTTTAGTTCTCTTGGAGATCGAGGTAAAGCTGCTTCGTCTTTCCTCTTTCTAGCACCTGCCGGGTAGACCCTTACCTAATTGAAGCTTAACGTATTAGGTGGAGGGGTTATATGACTGTTGTATCTCCTTTCCTAAAAATAGAGGAAAAAATAGCAATTTACTAATAGTATTAGAAACAACTCTCTGAAATTAGACTTGTATGTAAACTGTCACGAATCTCGGGGTGGGGAGAAAATATTGCAAGTATGCAGTAATGTTCTGGCTTTTAGAAAAGTGCATTGCATGTGGTGGCGATAGTCTTATTCCTTGTAAGCAGTAAATTTGGGTGCTTGCTCACACTGGAGCATTCCCAGTAGCTATTTCTAGGTAGCTGAGCTTTGACTGCTCTCCACCGATGCTTCCTGATCTTTTCGAAACACAAATTACAGACTCCTTAAGTGCAGGTGCTCTGAATTTCCCCCTCTAAGCAGCTGGTACAGTGGTCAGGTTTTCAGATTGCACTGTGCACTTGTGGCTTTGCCAGAGAAGGATTAAATTCTTCTGAAAAACAGACAGGGCAGCCTTGCACACAGGTAAAGTCCTCGCAGGAGCCTTCTGAATCACAGGCTATTCCTTCCTGACTGTATAAGTTGTCCTGTAACAGGACACTGCCTTGATAATAGATGAATACATTTAATGATAGCGACAGAAATTGATGCTTGTAGAGGTTGTATAATGTGTGACTATTATGAACTTATCTAATGAAACAGAAAGCTTTTTCCTGAAATCTCATTTCTGCTTTCTGAGAGTACTCTGATACACTGTTTGCTTAAACAGATACTGCAAAAAGTCAGACTTTTAGTTGCAAATAAAGCTCACTGCGTTCCTGTAAGCCTTTCTGATGCTTGATCTCTTTACAGATGAATCTACGAATAAAAAGCTACCAAATTCTTTTAACTTTAAGGTAATGGCCGTTACAGCTTAACGTGAAATTTCAAGTGTGTTTTTTAAGTGTGTTATGTGGTTTTCTTTGCCTTGTCATGCACTGATGCTCTGCTACATGCTTGACTTGGTAGTTTTCTGTCTCAAATATGGGCTGATGTCATCAAACACGAGGATATATTTTTTTCAGTCACCCCCACCAACCCAAGGGAACTCCATGTGGTCCCACTTAGAAGACGAAGTGTTCACAGAAGCTGAAATGGCTGTGCTCTCATGCAGTGGTTAAAAAATGTTGTTGATGTGTGGTTCTCTCATCGTGGTTACAGAAGAAGGGTTTAGCACAGAGAG
>VYZW01016649.1:29476-57915 GCA_013401315.1 Balaeniceps rex | reverse complement strand
GGAGGCTGGAGTGCCCCCGCCGAGGCGGGCCGGGGTCGGGCCCCGGCCCAGCCCCGCGGCCCCGGCCGGCTTCGGCCGTCTGCGAGGGATTACGTGCCGCAGGTACCGCCAGCACTTTGCCCGGCTTTCTTGGGCCAAAAAAAGGGCTTGAAGGGGTTTCGAAAGGCGCAAAAAGTGGTAGGGGAAGGAGGTGACAGCGTGAGGAGGGAGCTGAGGGGGTACGGAAAGGTGGGGGGAATATTGCCATTTGCTCTTGCCGTTCCCCCCAGAAAAATGGAGGCGAGTCCGTCTGGTACCCCAGCCCCTCAGCGCTGGGGATGCCGTGCTGCCTGCCCCGGCTGAGCTCATCCGCCCGTTCTTGCAGTTTTCTGGCTTCCAAAATGCAGAGCTTGCCCTTGGTCCCAAAAACCTTCTTTGGCTGTGTTGGGGCCGGAGGGGATAACCTGGTGCTCCCGTGTGATCTCCCAAAACCCCACAGGCTCCCGGGACCAGTGCGGTTTCTTGTAACTAGGTATAACCAGTGCTTGGTCGTATTGCAGAACATGGTGCATAGCTACACAGAGTCTAAACGGATGTATAAACTCACATATGTAGTCAAATTTGCTGGCTTTTCCATCATTAGGAGTTACCTTCCAACACTGTGGCCTTGCATGGCTCTACGAGCTGTTGAACATGTGCCTGTGTCTAAAATAATCTCATCATCTGCGTCTTTATGCGCATCTGCTCATTTACATTATTATCATGAGGCACGTTATCCTCTGTAATGGTATAAAGATTTGAGCCGTGGAGGCTAGCCATCCCCCGTACGTGCATTCTTACTGCATGTGCAGTGTATCTGCCATAATCTGATGCGCAGCCTGTCTCAGGCACTGACCGCACGGAGCAGCAACTGCAACAAAATCCTAATCATCTCTTTCTTTCCACCACCTTAAAAGGTAGCTCCGCCCTAAGCCAGGAGGATGCTTTCCTATCTGTCTGGCTTTCCTCTCCATCCCTTTTTACTCCACAGGAATGTTTCTGGATTTTTTTTTTTTTTCTTTCTCCTGTGCAGTAACAGAAATCAGGCCAGCCAGGGGAGGAGGAGGCAGAGAGCTATTTCAGGGAGCTGCTGTTATCTGCTCTATGTTAATCCCCTGGCTGGGTGAGGGGAAGGTTTTCCCTGAGTGCTTTGCTGGGAGGGCATATATTAAGCATTCAAAAGCAAAGAGAGGGAGAGGATTAGAGGGAGAGAGAGGAAGCTGGCTGCTGGTTTTACTTGGGTTATCCATCTGCTCTGCTTTTATGGATGCAACAGCGTGAGCAATCGCACTTGGGCTTTTTTTGTGTTTTGGTTTTTTTTTTCCCCTCCTTCTTTTCCCCACCCCTTTCTCTCTCCCTCTCAGATATCTGTGTATCGAGGTCCTTTTGCATCACCGTTATCCAGGAGCCCTGGAAGGCCCCTCACTCCCCTTCCTCCTGGTTTCACCTCCTGCTGTAGCTGAGCTGTTGAGATGATGGAGCTCAGGACTGTGGTAGCCACTGTGGAAAGCGGGGAGCAAGACACAGTTCTCAAGGTGCTTCAGATCTACAACCAGGAGGTGAGTGAGCATCAAACCTCTGCCTGACGTCAGCTGCTGCTGTTTACAAGCCTGGAAGCAGGTTGGCCATGTTGTGGGATTTCTGTGCCATCCGGCTGTCCCCAGTCTGTCTCCTCTGAGCGCATCTGTCTGCGCGTTACTGCCATAAAAATGTTACAGACTGCTTCGTCTTTTACTTGCAGATGGTTTATTGCTTGGTGTTTTGCTAGGAAGCAGCTAAGCAGCCTCTCTTTATCTTGGTTCCTTTATATACTGGAAATAAAGCATGTAGAAGGGTTGTTTTTTTTTTTTTGGTTATTATCCAGATCCCAAGTAAAACCTGTCAGGGAAATAAACATCAGTGTGAAGACCGAGTAGGAGGAGCTTTTGTGTTAAGGCAAGGTTTGGAGGTAATAAAACTGAGGCCTGGGGAGGAGCTGCAGGTGAAATGGTTGTCGTGATTTGCAAGTAAAAGATCATTAGAGGTGGACAGGAATGGGCTGCTGGAATTTGATACAGCTGCCTGACCTGAAAGCTGACAATAATTGGTAAATAATGAATATAGAATGTAAAAAAAAAAAAAAAAACCACCCACGTTTGGGAAGCAGAGATGGAAGTGTTTCTAGCCTTAAAGTGGCAAAAGATTATCTGTGGGGGTAAATCCCTTTTGAAATAGACTCTGGTTGTCAGGGAAATTTCCTTCAGAGGGTTTCCACCAGGGTAGGGCTGGCCCTGCAGATCTCCGTGACTCATTCTGCACCATTCCTGAGTAGGTGGCAAGCAGTGGGGAAAACCTGTGAATATTTTGCACAAGTGTGCAAGAGGGAGAGCGTGCAACTATTTCCAGCAGTCGGTTTTGGAACGGGAGATATTAGTTAAGGAGTGGGTCTCTATTGAAGACAGTCCACAGGATTAACATCACCTACAGCAGATGTAATGCTGGAGAAATTAGGAATGCAAACAGAGCTTGATGCATCAAACCACAATATTTTATGTCGAATTCCTCCAGCTGGATCCTTTGTCGGTGTATCGAGCATAGGTAACTTTTGAGAATGTCAGTGGTTTTGCTAGCCCGTCTAGAAGAGATGGAGCAATCAAAGAGAATTATGAAACTGCAGATAAACTAAGCAACTTCCTTGCATCATTTTTTACTGTAAAAATTGATGGTACTGTATCCTTTTTCTGGTGATATTTTATTTCACTATTGCATACGCAGGCAATTTTTGATTGCCAGGAGTAAACTACAGATAAAGCAAAACCACAGATAAGGCAAAAATATACAGGAATGAGATTACAGGAGCCCACAAAGAGGATGCGATGCGAAAAGAACAAGTGGCATGGTCTGCAGAGCACGTCGGTTCCAGGACTGAACCGTCAGTTCCTCATAACATGGTGCAACAGCCTGTGTGCGGATCAGCTCTCAGTGCTAAAGCACGAGAGGGCAGCCCCTGGCACAGCACTACAGGAGTACAGCTGTCCTGCCTCCACACCTGAGGTTTCTTAAGCAGCGGGTCGGCATCGCTTTGTCCATCACGGCTTGCTCTAGGCTAGAAAGACCAAAGCCAAGCCCTCCCTGGGATCCTGGTGACTGTGACACAGTTAATCTGCGAACTGTATCTTCCACTTTCAAGCAGACAGGAATTGGCAGCATGTAAAAAAGGTAGTGAATGGCAGGGGAGACTACAACTGCAGAGTGAGCGAGTCAGGAAACACCTGCGATCTCCAAAAGCTCAGTGCAGTCAGTGCTGGGCTTTGCTGGGCAGGAAATCAGGTAGAGTTAGGCAACTCATAAGGTGATAAATACAGTGAGAGATGAGCTCAGCTGTTCAGACCTATAGATGGGATATCCATGAATTGCGATCACTCAAGAGAAGAATAAGTCCAGAGTATAAGAATGATTGATTGTGGTAAGACCAATTACCATTATTGAGCAGCTCTGTAAGTGTAAGCAGTGTAACTCAGTAAAAGGTGACAGCGAGCGCTAAGAAAATGATGGGAGAATTATGATACATATGTCTATCTATAGATCTAGCTGTGTCTATACGTACATTAATTAATGGTTTATAAATCTTAAACATTTTCATTCTCAAAGCTTGGACCAAATGCTCTCTTGGCATAAAGGAGGATTGCCTCATTCACTGGAAAGTGCTGCTTTTCACCAGGGCGCCTGTGATCTCCTGTGCTGTCTGGTTCATTGGAAGCAGATGTAGCCAGAAGGGAGACTGTCCATCAAAGAATAACCAGAATAGTGAGAAACACAGAAATGTTTCCCATGAACAAAGAGCAGGACTGTTTACTAAGGAAGGGGACACGGTGGAGGTGTAGAGATCAGGTCTCTCGTGTTTAAAGAACACAACCTGAATAACCACAAGGATCTGCTTGCAAGTAACAAGGAGACAGTACTTTCTTTTGGTCAGGAAAAGGAACAATAAATATCAAGGGGAGAGATGTGTAGGCACAGCTTGGTGGTGTCACTGAGCGGAGGAATTACCAGCTATTACAGGATATTTGGATTGTGATGAATGCCCGCTTTACTGCTGCAGTATTTAAAAATAAGTCCGTCCGTCAGATGGGCACAGCTTTGGCCTGTGGCAGTCAGCCTCCACCGTAGAGCCAGCGGAAGAGGGCAACGGGTAATATTCATCACAAATGTCTTTCAACGATGAAAGAGAAACAGGGGCCTCCAGAATAGTGGGGATCTCACTCAAGGAAAGCACTTCGGACCTGGTGGCATGGTCCATCTCTGTGCTTGTCAAACCAGATTCATGAAGCATGTAGTTGGAGTTGCCTAAGTAGGAACAGTGTTGGAAAGAAAAGGCAGGACTGAAACGAAAACCTCAGTGGCAGGGAAGTTTTACTTTTGTCTTGTTCCTCAGGAGCTTGTGCTGCTTGTTACAAACCCCTCAAATATCGTAGACCTCTCTAAGTGCTGTGGCACTCCTTGCCATGCTGATTCCTTGCCTCTGTGCCGGTGGGGACTGTTCCTGAGAAGATGTGTTTGCTTTTGCAGTGTGTTTTCAGACCTGCTGCTTTCCAGCTGAATGGCCCTTCCCTGCCTGGGGGCAACAGTTTTATGGATTTTTAACCTATTACTTTATTTTAATTGTTTCTCTTTTGCCCCCCCCCCAGAAATCTCAGTGCTTCACCTTTGACGATGAGGAGCGGGAAGAGAGGAAGGTAGGTGTGCTCTTTGATTTCTTCCTCTAGTCGGGTGGGTAAATCTGCTGCTCCGTACTCATGTCCAGCAGGGCTTGGTGGTGGCAGCTCCTACAGGGAAAGAAACGAGTGTTTTTTCATTAACTTGGTTAGGGAATGGTGTGCTCAGAGCATCTGCCTCCAGTTTTTCCCTCGGTAGTTGGTGTTTTAGGATAAAGGTCAGTATTCTTCCAGCATTAGCAAGCCCTTTGGGTTCTGTGATGCATGTAGTCTCAGCCACGGGTGTATAAAAAGTGTGATCCTTTGTGTCTGTGGCATGAGTCTGCTAGGCAAAGATCATAACAACTTGCAAGCCTCTAGAGGGTAAGTGTTTTTGCTGTGAGCCAGCTGCAGGATTTGACCGAGGCTGTATATTAACAGATACTTCAAGCTGGCATAATCTGGCACTCAGTGGAAAGAAACACTCCTGCCTGTTCGTTTCTGCTCTTGTAGTTCTTTCGTGCCAGGGCAGACCTTTGCATGGCTGCACATGGTTGGTGGGCTGATCTGCCTAAAGAATAACACTTTTCTTTTCCTGCATTATTTTCCAGCTGGATCAGTTTGGTGGTCCAGTTCATTAGTTGATTGTGCTAATGCCTGTATTAGCACATCAAGAGTGGACCAGGCAGCCAGGATGGAGAATGGGACCTCTTTTGTCCATGTTATTGCCAGCTAATGCTAGCATGAAGTTTTTCCAGTTACAGCCTGATGTGTAGGACCGGATCTCACAAGCTGTGAATTCAGGCACGGCCTTGGGGTGCTCCACTTTTGGGGTGTATGTCATGAAATGGGAATTGAGCATCACCATCTGGTTCCTGGTGCTCAGTTCTTCTGAAGGTTTAGCCCTGGACACACGCTCTGAGATCTCCTTACCCTGAGTCAGTCAGAGGCTTTGGTTACGTATGACTGTATCTTTAACTCCTGTGTCTGCCTCCTCGTATGGAAGAAGAAGAATGGCTGTACTTTCTCACTTCTCAAGGGTGTGATTGTGAGGAACACTTCATGAGCTAAAGCTTGTTCAGTTCTGCCGGCCTCACGTTAAGGACTAAAATCCATTTTTTTTCTTCATTCCTTCCCTCAGTCCTTTTATTATTATTAAGTTTAACTGATTAGGCTGTGTTCAGCCAATTACACTGAGTGATAGCAAACCTTGCAATCTTGGATTCCTTCACTCTTGTAATATGCATGGAAAGACATGTGCTCTGGTATGGTGTTATGTTAGAGAGATCTAGTGAGATCTTACCTCACCAAGGTGTGAATATCCGTGCAGTGGATTGCTAGCGTAATGGGAAGTGTTGCTACATGTGGTTCAAACCAAGCTGTGCTTGGTTGTGAGAAGCATTACCTTTGCTCTTGTACTCTTCCATTGCTTGCTGTAACGTACAAGGCTGTTACCCAGAAGGGTTAGATTTTCAGCTGTTGCAAATTGGTGTTAGTGGAGCTCTGCCAGTCTGTACCTATTGAGGATCTGGGCTAGTAGGTCTCCAGACAGCACTGAAGTTTAGGGAGGTACTACTTATTTGAATCTCCCGAGGTCTTTTCACTTCCTTTCCTAGGGCATCACATGCTCTTCTGACCTCGCTTAGGTCCCTTTCCCCTCCCTTGGCATTTTTCTGACGTGTCTCTCAACCTTTTTGGTCTGTTTCTGGAGCACCCAAAGCAGATGCCTCCCTAGTCTTAAGGCTCTGGGTGGGAATAGAGAACTTCCGTTGAATTGGTTGTTGCCCTTATGAAGCCATAAGGGATTCTTTTGACCTGTCCTCTCTTAGCTTAATGCAGCTGTCAACTAAATCGTGTTAGCCTGAACCATCCTAACCATGAGTGAAGCTAAAATACGCAATAGCAGCAGTTGGCTGTTCATACTCTCCCCTTATGTCTGGCACCCTCTCCCAGCTGTTCCTTGTTTCTTGCTGGGTGTCCTTGCTTGAACTGGGTCAGGTCAGATGCCAGAGCTGAACACTTCCCGAGCGCTGCCAAGTGCACACCTGAACCCAAGCCGTTAGCAGGCCCATCTCTAGATGACGCTCGCGTTTTTCAGGGCAGAGCGTTACAGGGTGGTGGGGGAGCACTGTGAAGTGTCAGTGCACAAGGCATTGCTTGTTTCCAACTTCACAGAAAATGGCCCAGCTGCTGATCAAGTTCCTGGAAAAAGAGCTGCAGCCATCCTGCCAGGTCACATGTTTGGAAAGCATCCGCATCCTGTCCCGGGACAAATATTGCCTTGACCCTTTCACCACCAAGGAAGGCCTGAAGACCCTCTCCAGGCATGCTGGCATTGATTACTCAGAGGAGCTCATCCGGGAGGTCCCAGACTTGGATGTAATCCTGGAATCCCTCAAGTGTCTCTGCAACGTTGTCTTCAGCAGCCCTAGGGCACAGGAGCTGACAGCTGAAGCCCGGCTGGTGGTGGGCCTGGCCAAGCGCATCAAACTGTACAACGAGAGGAGCCTTCCTCATGAGGTCAAGTTCTTTGATCTGCGTCTCCTGTTCCTGCTGACGGCGCTGAGAGTGGACATCCGGCAGCAGCTAGCCCAAGAGCTCAGGGGCATTAGCCTGATGACAGATACCCTGGAGCTGACCCTTGGTGTAAAGTGGATGGACCCCTACGAAGTTGCTACCGAGGAGGGGCTGCTTCCACCTTTGCCTCGGCAGGAGACAGAGCGAGCCATGGAGATCCTGAAAGTGCTCTTCAATATCACCTTTGATTCCAGCAAGAGGGAGGTGGACGAGGTAAGCTCCTTGGGTGTCCCACCCCACTGCATTCGCATGTCTCCGGGCTGTGGTTTGACTACTGGTTTTCTCCTCCGCTCGCATTTCCTCATACTACATACTGGCCCTCATGCAGCCCCCAGCTACATGTAAGGGTAGCAAGAGACTCATGTGCCTGGACCTTCCTCCCTAGAGCACTACCTCTACCCAATGCATCATTAAACCTTAAGACTTTTAGAGCATTAAAATTTGAAAGTTGGGCATTTTTCCTTCTTAATGACATGATTTGTTGTGCAAGTGGGAGAGCGGAGCCCCCAGATAGCTCGTTTCTGAGTGTGGCCTGGTACTCTTTCACCTTCTGGACACGGTCAAAGGAAGGTGTGGTGGAGAACATCTCTGGCTAATCCATGGGCCTGTATTGGGGCCTCTTCCAGCCCTTGACTCAGTGTTGTAGAGTGAGGTGAAAGGTATTGGGCAGCAGGAAAACTGTGTGTTGACCTCAAAAGGAGAATTGGGAGGCTACTTCCACTTAAACACCCTGCTGCCAGTTATCAGGCTGCTGGAGGGAGGGACGGGGCTGTGGGCTGCAGGGGCAGCAGGCTCTGGGGTGTGTAGGATCCCCTTTCCTGATCAAGGTTTTCATTTTCTGTTTTGGGGCCAGGAAGATGCTGCTTTGTACCGGCACTTGGGTGCCCTCCTACGCCACTGCCTCATGATCTCTGCTGATGGAGAGGACCGGACAGAGGAGTTCCACAGGTCTTTGTTAGATAACTAGGTCATGATCTTCACTAGAAGCAGGTGTCCCCGAGGCAGATCCTGCCTGACCTTGGCAGTAACATCCTCTGCTTGTTTGGTGATTGCTAAGGTCGCTGCTGACAAGCAGGCATCTTTGGTTTGGCCTGCAGGTTCCTCATGCTGCTAGAACTCAGAAACAGCCCTGCCCTTCCCACAGTCAAATTATGTGCGCTAATGCCACAGCCTCCAGCTCTACAGGAGGAAAAGACCAGGCCTGCCTGATCCCAAAGGCCATATTTGATATCCCGCATCAGGCCTCCTCAACAGTGCCACCCACTTCAGTGGGCAGCTTGCCAGAGCAGGTGTTTGGTACTTTAATTAAAGAGTCCATGGGCTGGCCTTAACTAACTGTCTGTCTCTTGAGCCAGGCTGAGAAATTGCCTGTGTCACACTGCAGAGCTTTATTGGTCCAGGGCTGTCAGCTTTGAGCAGGTGACACCATGCTGTACCCAAGAAAACCATAGTCAGAGGAATCCTAAGCAATGCATTGCACTGACCATCAAGGTGAGAGTGAGTGATGCTGCAGGAGACCCTAGAGACAGACCTTTGACCACCCAGATTGGTCCTGCTTGGCCTCTGTGTCAAGATCCATGGTTTCTCAGCGTCACTGAGTCTCTTTGGACTCCCAGCAAATAGTTCAACTACCCAAAAAGCAGTTTGATTTATTCCCTTTTAGTGGTATGAGGAGCTTGGGATGCAGCCCAAAGGCAGCTTGGATCTCAGGGTCCTCACACTCCTGGAAGTTAGTAATGAACCTTCATTTCTGGATAGCTGAAGAACTTCTGTGAACAAAGATCCATGACTATGTGTTCACCTCTCTTCTCTTTCATATGTTCAGTCATACGGTTAACCTTTTGGGCAACCTGCCCCTGAAATGTCTGGATGTTCTCCTGACCCCAAAAGTCCGGCCAGGCTCACTTGAGTACATGGGTGTCAACATGGATGCAGTCAGCATCCTGCTGGATTTCCTAGAGCGACGCCTTGACAGGGTAAGTTGAGAGGCTGCTGTGTGAGTTTGTCACTACTCATTTTCACAAGTTCACTGCAGGGCACCTTTCCTTCAGCCTATATTCATCCTTGAAAAGCCCAGTGCCAACACCACGGGAGCACCAGCAAGGCATGGTTAGTTCGGAGGTGTCCCTTTATAGAAGGGGCATTTTTTAGCAGCGGCAAAACTTTTATGGTTGGTAGGAGTAAAACATCATCTGTTGACTGGGAAGGTGACTGCGTCATTGCTTTATGGACTGCAGGTAGTGAGATTGGTTGAACAGTAGGTGATTAGCTGGGTGATTGAAATATTGGTGCTCTGTTTCACTCAATAGTGATCTGATGGGTAGCTTCTGGAAGCCTGAATTTGCATTATTTTCAAGCTGGCTAGGGTTTTCAGTCTCTGTAGTTATTCCAAAGGGCCTCCAAATTTTACGGCAGCACTTCTCTACTCTGGATGCCCTGCACAAATACTTCTAGCACTGCCATGTCACAGAGCAGGGCTTGGAAAGCCATGCTGCTTGAGGAGTGATGAAATTCCTCTAGCAGAGGCTGGAAAGCCTTGGTGTCCATCTGTTTCCCTGATGATCTGTGCTCATGTTCTCCACCACAAGCCAGACAAGTTGAGCTCAGCGTGACTAACGTGTTGTTCGTTTTGTGGACGCTTCTGCAGGGACACAAGCTGAAGGAGAGTTTGACCCCTGTGCTGAACCTGCTGACTGAGAGCGCTCGAGTCCACCGCCAGACAAGGAAGTTCCTGAAGGCGAAGGTACGCTGTAGTTCAGCCAAAAGTTGAATGATGCTGCACTGAGGAGAGAGGAGAGGAGCAAACCACTTGATTATCGTTGTCTTCCAAAGAGACCTCCTCTATCTCTCTACTAGGTTCTGATATATGGGTGGTTGAGGCCTTTGGTACCCACAGTGTTTTCTCCACACCTCCCACACTCTGTGGATTTACTGGTTTTAGCTGATTTGTGAAACGTGTGTACGTTTTCCCCTGTCTGACCTGCCGTTGCCGTTCCAGCTCCACTGATCGCCCCTCACTGTGGCCTTGTAGGTGCTGCCACCGCTCCGGGACGTGAGGAATCGGCCAGAGGTAGGGAACTCGTTGCGGAATAAGCTGGTGCGTCTGATGACCCACATCGACACCGATGTGAAGCACTGCGCGGCAGAGTTCCTCTTCGTGCTCTGCAAGGAGAGCGGTGAGTTGCAGGGGCTTGTTGTGGGCTTTGGTGACAGGGAGTCCTGGAGCCTGGCCTCTGGGCAAGCCAGAGTGTGGGATGGGTGACCCTTTGCAGCCACCTGGAACTTTCCTTGGGCCAGACACACTGAGTAGGGAAAAGTGCAGGGTATCCAAGTGCTCATGAGTTGCTGTCTCATGCCAGCGGTGAGTGAAAAGCCCCGCTGGAGGACACGCCAACACCCTTCAGACAACCTGGTCTGCGTTCAGACCCGCGCCCCTGCCATTCCTGATGCATACTGTGGGAGCCTTGCTCCCTGTCACGGAGTTCAAAGAAGCGTTGGCATTTCTGGGTCTCTGTGGCCTTGCGCTGATCTTGCTGTTGGGGCACACAGGAGCAGACGGGACTGGAGAGGCAGGAGGGGAAGCACAGGGTGGTCTCTCTCTCCTTCTTCCGGCAGTGTCGCGGTTTGTGAAGTACACGGGCTACGGGAATGCAGCTGGGCTCCTGGCAGCACGAGGCCTCATGGCTGGTGGTCGGGAAGAGGGAGAGTACTCAGAAGATGAAGACACAGACACTGAGGAGTACAAAGAGGCAAAGCCCAAGTAAAGAAGTCTGCTCCCCCACTATAGCACCCCTCTTCCTATACCTTCTTCCCACTCCTGCTCTGTCTCTTTCTTCATCTGCCTCCCTGCCATCTCCCTTTCCTGCTCTTTCACACGCACTTTTCCTTCTGCATGTCTTAGCAGTTTCACCCTTAGCTTTGATGTCCTGTTCCACGCTCTCTACCTGTTCCGTGGGTGAAATACCTCCGTGGCCGAGCTGCTCATGGTGTGGGTGGTCACTGGTGCATATATTGGGTCCCTGCAGCTGGGCAGAAGCTCTAGAGCAAAGTGGGTTCCTTCAGCCAGAGCCCATTCTGCACCAGACCTGTTCATGTGTGCATGTGGCAGTATCTCTCTCTCTAATCCATATCTTACACCTTTTTTTTGGCATCCGCACATCTCAGTGCAGTGGCAGGCTTTTACTGTGCTCTGGGATAAGGGTGGTCCCTTCTTGCAGCGGGTTTGGAAGTGCCAGTTACTCCTCTCCATCTCCAGAGCCCTGTGCTGCTGCAGTGAGCTGTTTTTTTCTTTTTTCTTTTCTTTTTTTTTCTCCTTTGCCTGCTAGTGCGTGGTGGTAACTTGAGGATGAGGTTGGTGCAGGGAGAGCTCTAGGACTGTGCTCAGCTCTGGGTCCCATGCTTTCTAGAATCCTGTTCAATGTGGTCTACACGTTGGGTTTGGGTGTTTCGTTTTTTTTTTCCTGTGTTAGCTTTTTGTCTCCTGACTTAAGGACAGGGAAGAAGTGTTGTCTGCCCTTGTGCACCGGGTTTAAAACTGCACTGTGGAATTGGCAGGATTGGGGATATTGCTCACACCAGAGAAATGATAGGGATTTGTAAGGGGGGACAACTGTGCATAGGACATATGGAAAGAGGTCGGAAGTGCCACATTGCACTGCGATAGCACTTGGGGCTGATGAGATGAGCAGCAATGACAGCCAGCCTTGCCGTTGTGTTCCTGTGCTCAGTAGAGGCAAAGAAAGTTCTTAAACAGCCTTTTTGTCACTCTTCTGCTTTACCTCCCTCCTTTGCCCCGGCCTCACTATTCTTCTTGCAGCATTAACCCTGTGACGGGACGTGTCGAGGAGAAACTACCCAACCCCATGGAGGGGATGACTGAAGAGCAGAAGGAATACGAAGCCATGAAGTTAGTCAACATGTTTGACAAATTGTCCAGGTACTAAAAAATTGTGTATGTTCCTGTCTGCATTAGCACTTGTGTGTCTGTGATTTTCATTTGTCAGAGACCTTTCTTTGAATGTATTCCCAAGGCCACCACTAACTGAAGGGATGTCAGAGAGAGAGGGGGGGAGATACATGGGGAAATATTTCCTTAAGCTGGACTCCGTTATAGGTGCAGGGGAAGGCACTGCAAGCCCCACGCACCTCTTCGGCATGATGGCATACCGTGAAATTCCTCTACGTGCCTGCACTGTGTTTCCAAGTACCTGCTGCCCCACTAGGTTTGGCTAGGTGCTCAGTAAGAACAGCGGCCACTGTCCTGGCAAGGCTGCTTAGTAGGAAGCAGCGTTATGGGGACAGATGGCAGCTAGTGCCACCAAGTCCCTTTCCCTGCAGGAGTGCTTTCTCCAGTCATCTTTCATCCATCATTAATAGGTGCCATGGAGAAGAGCCCTGAGTCTGCCAGCTGAGTTCAGACCACCCCCAAGGCTGGGAGGGAAAAGGGCAGCACGTTTACTGCATGTATTTCCATTGTGTGTTAGAGGGAGAGGAACACTAATGCCAGCACTAGTTTTCCTCTGGCAGTCCTGTACCACACAGAACAGGACCCTAAAACTGAGCCTGTTCCAGGGAACCTGAGAATGGCAACACTTGTGGATTGTGCTTCCAGCCATTGCTTTGGCATGCCGGAGGCTTTATGGCTAGAACCGTCCCTCACTTCTAAAACGGGACTCTTGAAGGTAGCCCAGGATGTTCTGGACTGCTTTGGGGCAGTTTCCACAAGCCCCACATTTTTGCTGTAGTACTTGTCTGTTCCTGCAATGTCTGCTGCAAATTTGTGTTGCCTTACCTCCTCTCCTCCCTGGTTGCAGAGAGCAAGTCATTCAGCCCATGGGCATTACACCGAGCGGCAACCTGGCCCCCATGGAGAATGCCATCCACGATATGGCTGATGAGAGGTCATCGTCCGACTCGGACCTGGGGCTGGACTGATCCAGACCTCTCGCCCCAGCCTCGGAGAGCTGGGGAGCTTCCATCCGCTCTCCCTCCAGAACTGGTGCTGCAGCCAGAGGCTAGTGCTGGGCCAGGACTCTCCCTGTGGGATCTGGATCCAGCCTGGACCCCTCAGTCCACGACAAGGAACACCTCCTGCCTCCTTCCCAGCTCCATAACCACCTCTCCTTCCAGAGGGTCTTCATGGCCTGGCTCCACCTTGGTCTCTTCTGTTGGCAGCCTTGAGGATTTCAGACTCCAAATTGCTTCCAGGACTTTCCAGTAGGATTTTTTTTTTCTTAAATACATGATGTTTGGGAAGAAGGGGTGGGGGGAGGATCTTTCTGTCACACCATCAGGGTTCAGTAATCTGCAGAGCATCTTGTATATGTGCTGACACTCGTGTGACCGCTCATCAGCGCGTGCGTCGCTGTGCGTGGCTACGTGTGGCTAGCCGTGTGTGGGGGAAGCTGCTCCCCAGGAACGCAGGTGGGAAGGTGGGACTGCAGGAGGGGGGTGTGAGCGGTTATTCACGGCAGTTCTTGGGGACCGGTGTCTGCGGGGTGTCTCGGCATAGTGCATCCATTTCATCGGCAGGTAGCTGTACACGTGTGCGCTATGTATGGCTGTGAGCGTGGCGGTGCCTGTGCAAAACCAGGAGTGTGTGGACTTACGAGCGTGCACGTGAGTGCAGAGGGGAGCAGTGGTGTGTGCGCCGCAGGGAGGCGAGTAAAGCCTTTGTGTGAAGCCATCGGCCACAGGAGAGGAACGCACAGGTGACTGCCAGGAACGCTCTGATGTTCAGTCTCTGGCACTGTGCAGTGTTCCTGTTACCCCGGAGTTTAGTTTTTGGCATTAGCCTTTCCCCATCTCACGCTTTCCAAATGAAAGGCCAAAATCTGTGCGTTGTCTGTTGCCTCGTCATCTGCCTTGGCTTTCCCACAGGTCCGTTGCTGTTTGCACCCAGGGGTTGGTCTTGGTCCCGTCCTTTGCTGTGGCTTAGATTTGTCTTTTTTGTTTTTTCTTCTGTTTTCTTTGAAAAGAAAAAAAAAATTGTTTTAAAGAAAATCTTCCAGTTTGTCTCATGTACCAGAGTTCCGAAACTTATTAGTATAAGTAGGAATGCAAAAGTGATGCTAGAATAAAGAAAACCTGACAAATAGGCGCATGGCAGTGATTCATTGAACATGATAGCTCTGAGCAAGTAAGGAAATATCTTTGCTTTTTTTCTGAGGGGCACATGGTTCTACTCCGATCACCCTGAACTTCACAGTTTTATTTGGGAGGTAAAACTGTAGCATTAAACTGGGGCTAAGCCAGAACCTTTCCCTGCACCATGACCACTAAGTATAACTGAATGGAGCATCCCAAAATTAAAGTAAGCACTGAAGCTTGAGGATTGCAGAACAATCTTAGCTCAATCCCTGGGGCCTCACAACACGCAGTTGTTTACAGGACTGTTCATCTCCTTTACAAATGCTCCGTAACAGTTGAAAATTGTGCATGCCAGCTCTGTTTTCTGTCTGTGCAGTAGGGATTTGCTGCTCAGCCTGTGCGGGACGCAAGCCAGCCTCGACGATCGTTTGGCTGCGTGGGTCTGCTGAGGTTTCTGGCTGCCCGCAAGACAGCGGGGCTGGGGCTGCGGTGGGGAGGCAGGACAGGCTGGCCAAGCTCCGCAGCGGGGCACCGTATTGGGCATCCAGGAAATCTATGTTTGGGGAGGCTGCTGATGTGCAGGGGGGGCAGGCAGAGGGTTTGCAGGTGTTCCTGCCTGTGTATTTTTAAGAGTTGGTGCTTTTTTTCTGAAGACCATCTCTGTGAGCTGAAAAGCTGAAGGTATGCTTTGTTTAGTTCTTCAGTGATTAAGAATTTTAGTAGTCGTGATTAAAGTTCCAGGCTGTCTCAGAAGAGGTATACCGTATTTATGTAAAACTGACCCACTAAGATCCACGGATAGGCTTCTATCATGAGAATACTTCATTGTATCGCAGCTGGAGTTTTTAGGCAACTCTTTTTTTTTTTTTTAAAGTAACTAGCAAAAAACCCTGCCCCAAACCTTCTGTGCGAAAATGCAGACCTTTGATCTCTTTCCAGCCGTTAAAGCTCTCTGAAGCTTTCTGTCTAAAAGGAAAAGTGGAGGGTGTATTTTTAATGCAATGCTTCTGATATTGTTGTATTCTAATTTTCTGTTGTGCTTAAAACCCTGACTTGCAACTGACAGGCCCTGCTTTGAAAAGCCCCGGTGCAGGGGCTGAAGTTGGCACAGGGCGCTTCTGGAGTAAGGGTTTAAAAACAGGGTACGGTTTAAAAACAGCACGTCGCCACCGTTTTCAGCGTGAAGCAATGTGCCATGAGGTTTCTGGTGCTCTGCACAGCGAGAGAACAACCCTTCTGCTTTTCCTGAGGCTGCGCGTTCAAACACATCTGCTGGGCCGGTCCCGGCTGGGAGGAGGAACACGCAGATATATTTGAATTGTGCATTTGGATAAACAAGTCTGCTCGGCTGAATGGGAACTTGGTCAAACCCTCCTTCAAGGAAGCGGCTAGCACACCAAGCGCCGAACTCTCTGTTCTGTAGTGTTAGCAGTAGATGTGCCAGGCTTCTGTGGGGTCCCTAGAGCTAGTCTGATTTATAGCAGATGAGTATTAGGTCCAAACACTTCTGATCATATAAACAGGTATCTGTAAGACAGTGTTCTGAGGCTCTCGCTTTGCCCTGGGAAGAGCTTTTATGCGTAGAAGTCAGTAACAGTGTTCCAGTCTTGTCTTAGTAAGACACAGCTGTGTGCTCAAATGCTTTTATTCCCTTGCTTGGGTTTTCTGCGGTTTAGCATTAACCATAACAAACTGGTGGCATAAAAAGTTTTTCATTTTGTTGTGCTTGTTCTGAGCTGCTACTGATTGGGATTACCTCTAGGTGATAAACAGATGGGTCAGCCAGGGCCACCTGGGTGTGACTTCAACCCCCACAGCCAAATTTGGGTGCTGGGGTGATGAAATTCATGCCCTATTGCAGGGAAGAGGCTCTGCTACACCTGTGATATGCAAAGTGTGTCTGCTAGGGCACACCTGGGAAAGAGCAGGCCATCACTGCAGTGCTCTGACTGATACTGCCTCTCCCTGGGACAGTATTTACAGGGAGGAAAGGCACTTGTCTAAGGTTAAAAAGAGGAAAAAAAAAAAAAAACAGACTAAAAAAAAAGGCAGGTGAAGAGAGTGGTGGTGGTGGGGACAGAATGTGTTCAAACACTAGGGAAGGTGTGAAGTTTACAGAAAAACCCTCAGGTGACATTGGCAAAAGAATTAGAACTCTTTTTATTATTAAATAATTAACACTACACTGATTCAAAGCTCTTCCAGCACCTTGAGCTGGCATTCCTGAACAGGAATGGGGGGCAGGCCCCCCACGACAGCATTCGTCCCCTGATTAGCAGAGATTTCATCTGAAGAATAAACACTATGGGTCTGCAGCAGCTGAAAGACCATGACTAAGAGAAGAGTATCTGAGGAGGAGCTGTGAAAGGAGTTGGTAGATGCTCAGTCTGGTGGGGGGAGCTAGAAAACTCACTCCAGGCTGGTGTGATTCCGTCCTGCCTTAAGGCCTGACCTTCATGGCATTTTCCACTCCTGATCCTTGAAAACCAGGCCCTCTGAGGTCGGATGGCTCAGAAGGAGGGAGACCCAAACTGCAAGCTGCACATGCACGGCTCATCTGACACGCTGGCATGAGCTCCTGGCCACATGGCTGGACATCGACAAATGGTGTGCTGATGGGGTGACAGCCAGAGCCGTGGAAGAGGACAGTCTCTCCTAGTGGGTGCCGAAATGAGGTAAGACAAGGAGGGAACAGTGCTCCGTGGCTGCATCAACTGTTCTGAAGTCTCAGGAGAGCTGTCACGTGGAGAACCAGTTTGCAGCTTGGTGTTTGGGCTTCGCTCCCTCCAGCCTCCCTCCCTTCGCGGGTGAAGGCCTCTCTGCTCTGCTTCCAGGCTGGCTGGATTGAGCCATGAGCATCCCCTGCTCCCCAGCGTGCCAGTCCCCTGTGGATTTGCTGCTGCAGAGCCGGATGGCCTCTTCCACGGCTCCCTGCCATGATCTCCTTCTCTGCCCGTGCTGGGCATGCCAACATCTCCTTTTCAAGGTGAACATCGCCCTCCAGCAGCAGGGAGCCAGCTGTCCTATTTGTCTTTTGCATCCAGCTAAAAATAGAAAGACCACACAGTGTTTACTAGGGCATTTCAAACCTTCCAGCCCCTGTTAGCTCAGCCAGCAAAGCTTCCTAGCACCAAAATCCCAGAGCAAGGAGGAGTTTGGTTTTCATGCTTTACCACGTTTGCATCACCTCTAGCTATCAGTGATTTACAGCAGCACAAGCATTAAACTAAGGGCTGGTTTATCTCATACAAATGCAAAATGGTTTGTAGTGAAAAATCAAAAACCTGACCAGAGGACTAATAATTCCTATTCATTCCTACCCCTTAATCTGATGAAGGTAAGAACAACCTGAATGTTCAAATTGGAATCTTGAAGCCAGATTTTTCTCTTGGGTCAGAAGTCATGTACGGACAGTGTATCTGTTAAAAATACAACGGGCTTCTTACTACGGTGAGTTGGCAGACCCTACTGCAGCCAACGGAGCTGTGCCCATTTACACGAGTGGAGAGTGGGTCCAGCCCACAAGTTACAACTTCTGCTTAAATAAGAAAAAAAGTTTAAAAAGTGTTCGATGCCAAATGTGGAAAAATCTTCCCAGCAGGTCTAAAGTAATGTAATAATTAACATTAGCACTAAGCTCAAAGTAATGAAGAACTAGCTCTCTTACAATGTCCCACTTTTGAAGATCTCAAAAGATTACAGATGTAAGAAGAATGGCGCAGGGAAATAAATGATCAGCGGGGGAAGAGTCAAGTCTTTAGTTAGCAATGCAAGGCTGGCAGGTGGAGCAAGTACCCTCGCTCCTGCCTGCTGCTTGCTGTTCATCACGTGTCTGGCCACTGCAGCGCTTGTTCGGTCTCAGAGCACAGTTAGAGCCTCCCTTTCCTTACTACTATTACTTATTTCTCACAACAACCAGAAAAACCACTAGAAATGAAACCAAAGCAATTAAGCGAATGTACAGAAAGCAGAAAGCTCCACTAAGGTGATGCTTGGCTGGGCTCCTTGGTTTAATTCAGCAGTTATTCCTGTTAATGTGCTGTTAACAGCATCACAGGCTCAGGCGCTCAGCCAGGGGAAAAAGCGTAAAAACCAACGCCTGAACAGCAGCATCGGCTACCCGAGAGCGTGCCCCGCTGTGTGTCTGCACGCTCAGTGGAGTCTTCCAGTCTCCTCACGCACATCCGAGGGAGGCATTGCCCAAAGAAGAGAATGCCCATGGTTTGTGGTGTTTTAAGAGCAAAGGCAAGTCCTCTGCTGACTTACAAGATTATACTGGATTAATTTGACACACATGACAGAGGGGATTTTCTGGTTGGTCACTTCCAGCTTCAGGAAACTGTACCTTCATCTACAGGGCTTTTTCAGTGTGTTTGGGAACAAAAAAAAATAGATGAAATCAACAGAAAGCTTTTCAGTAATTGAGTGGGTCACTGCTTGAAGAAGCACTAAAGCACTCCCATTCAACGCAAAGCCTGGCCTTTTCCATATTCTTCCTATTTCATCCGAGGTGGGCAGATCCGCATCCTCCCCTTCTGCACCACTGAAACGTTCAGCAACACAGCACTCTGCTCTGTGGCACCTTCACTGTGAAATAGCACTGAGGTTTGCCCCTCTTTTTTTTTTTTTTTTAACCTTTTTGCACTTTTCTGTGGTCCTTTTCTCTGAACGCAGACTGCAGGCATGGCAATGTCTGCGGTGCAAGTCTAACCCCAGCCAGCCCAAACCTGCTCCCCCCGGAAGGAACGAAGAGGCTGAGGGAGGGAGACAGGGCTCTGAGCCCCCTTCCCACCTTTTCTTTTTCCTTCTGAATTAGTGTTTGCATCTCTTCATTCCAGTCCAGCAGCTCCACCAGCTTCTCGACCCCACTGACCACGTCCCCCAGCTGGGCTACGTCATTGTAGCGTTGCTGCCAGGCGAAGGGTCCTACGAGATCTCGGTTGATCAGGACTCGGGGAACAGAGCTGCGAACAGCTCCTGCCAGGCTGGCAAAGGGCTCCACCTAAAGGAAGGACACCCGAAGGAGCAGAGAGAGACCGTCACCCCGCTGAGGGGCACTGCGGGCATGAATTCACTGCACACTAAGCTTTTAACTGCTGCGTTCAAGAGTTCTCCCACTGTGGGCTAAGCTACCCCGGCTTTGAACAGGTTATGGATGTCACCAGTTATCCGGTGGCCTTTCCTCAGGTAGCCGCAAAACTCATCTCTTGCTCTCCAGGTGCCCACCTTTACCAGGAGCACACAAGGTTTTCAGAGGGTCTCTCAGAGTGCATGCACCCTATTTCTGACCCTGCCACCTCAAATTTTACCTCGATAACCCAGTTTCTCGCCTTCTCCAGAGTCCCCTCGGGCCCTGTTTTCTGTGTGCCTTTTTCTCCTTGTGAGCGGGGGTTTCCCTTAGTCCCAGACCTCCAGGGACGTTCCAATGACAAAAAGCAGGTCCGCCATGGGGAAGTCTGTCAGGTGCAGGAAGAAGCGCTGCGGGAGCTCCTCGCCGAAGAACACAATGTCAGGCTTGACGACTCCAGTGCAGACGGGACAGTGAGGGACCTTGTCTGCCATGACGTCCCCCTGAAGCAAGAGCACCCAACACCACTCATTACGGGGCAGCGCATACCTGCACAGCAGGGTCAGAACCGCAACGCATCCTCGCAGCAACATCCAGCCCCAAGTTTGGTCCCCTCTGATAAAGCCTCTTGGCCCTGAGGGCAAAATAACAGGCCTGCAACAGGTTCTCCTCCTTGTGTTAATTTACGTGTCGATGCCCAGCTGTGACCACTCACCCTGAAGTCCTCTCCTGGGAACTTCCTTTGACAGACCGTACAAGTGGCAGTGGCAAAGGTGCCGTGGGCTTCCACCAGTCTATCGGGAGGGATCCCAGCAACTGGAACACAGCGCGTGGGAGAGGACCAGCTCAGCGTGAGGTGACTGACCCAGAAACTCCACATTCACTGGGCATTTCCCCAGTCCTGCCTCCTATTCCGCTTCTCACCCTCATCTCTTCCTGGTGCTCTGCTGCTGAGAGATGGGGAACAGAAAACTCACCTCTCTCCAGCCCATCAATGTTCTGGGTGTAGAGGCGCAGGAGAAGCCCTTTGTCGTGCAGGAGTCTCAGGAAATAGTGGGCGTAGTTGGGTCTGTAGTTGCCAGGGTAGAGCTCCTTGGCCAAAGTGAAAAAGGGCTTAGGGTTGACAAAGAAATACATCAGTTCGAAGATGGCTTCTGGGTAAGGGATGTTGTACTGCTCAAGGTTACTGTAGAGGCCGCTCCCCGGGGACCTGCAACAAGAGGAAAGTACGGCTGGTAGTCAGTGCAGAAAGAGATGCCACCCACCACAGAGCCAGACCGAGACATGACAGAGCAGGCAGCCAGGTCCTTGGGTTCTCTCTGGCTGCTTTGTGCGTCAAGAGAACAGCTGAAACTGCCTCTGCACAGAAGGAGAACCTGCCTCACATCCCTGCTCTGCTGCCACCCCACCTTCTCCCGGCTGCAGAGGTGTGCCTGCAGTCGGAGGAAGGGAAGGGCCACGCTGGTACGCTGTGAGGACCGCGCTCTCTTCTAGCTGGAGCGTCTCGTGCCACGGCCACAGTGGCTCTTCTCTGGTGGCCAAGGTGGTGCAGTGAGTGCAGCCACAGGATCAAGCAACAGGCATGACTTAACCATCCTGAAGACCTGGGCCAAGGAACGGCTCAAAGTCCGACTGGTGATGCCAGCCTGCCTTTGGTGGATCGGCAAGCACAGAAACTCCTGTGCCTAGTCTAGCCTGGCACAGATAAACAAAATGGAGGGGTGAGAGGAGTAGCAGGCACCAGCATTATCTAAGCTGAAGATCTTGGCCCTCCTAGCCCTGAAAAAGGACAAATGACACGATGGAGGCCTTACCTAAAATCCGGGATGCCGCTGGGGGTGCTAATCCCAGCGCCAGCCATCACCACCACTCGGCGACACTCCTTCTTCCGAATTAGCTCTGCCACATCCTGCAGGGTGAGCTTCTGCTTCCCGCCATCATCTCCCCACCTGCCCATTCCTAAAATGGCTCTGGCAGCAGCAGACAAAGAGAAGGGCCTGGGCCCTTGGATCCTGCTCGGAACAGAGAGAAAGCACAGCAGGTAGTGTGCTGACAGTGACTTCAGCTGGGAACTGCTCAGGGGGAGAAAGCTGCCCCAAGAATTTTGCAGAAAGCTCTTCAATCAGCAGGACTCTGTGCTAGCACTTAACAAGGAGAAAGCTTAACCATTAGGCTAATCCATACCCCAGGAGTAGATACCTTCCATTGCACTTTCTTATGCAGATCTAAAAATACCAAATCACTGGTACCCCTATGAGAGGGTTTTTTTTTGGACAGGGGGTGGACACAGGGCTGTGGGAACAGCAGCACTGGGACTTACAAGCCTCAAGTTGATTTACACTGCTCTTGGGATAAGGAAAACGCTTTTCTATGTCCCAAGTTCCAAGAAGTTTCTAACAGGGTGATGCGGTCACCCTGGGACAACACTGCCCAGGTCAGCACAGACATTGTCATTTCTCTGTTTCGCCCAAGGGCTCTGCATTCAGAGAGCTCCACGTGTAAATGCAAATGCCTGAAGGAATCACAGGTCAGCACTAAGTACAGATGGGGCAGAGAACAGTCATTATCATCTCAGGGAACAGCTTCTCCCCAGACAATTAGTGCTTGCTGGTGCAGGACATTATGAGCAGTCCAGAGAAGGCGTGGGACTGCGAAGAGCCAAGAGAGAGCTGCTAGATCTTGGCCACCCACAAACAGCAATTACCGAGCTCTAAGCGCCGACTGTGGCCTCAGTGTGGTTGACACTGTCTTCACAAGGACATGGCTCTGCCTTGTCAGACCGGGTTCCCGGGGAGCTAAATTCACAATCTGACAAATGATGCCGTGAAAAGCCAAAAATCAGGACACTAATGTTTCTCTGGCAAATCTCCCTACTCTTTGAGCTCCCAGGCCAGCTCTGGCTTACAGAGATGGCGACCTGTCTGCCTATTTAGACAGGAGAGGTGATGTTCTTCATCCCATGCTTATGCCTTCGGCATCCTGGTGCAGAGGCCTGGTGGGCATCAGGCACCAGCACCGGCTGTGAGGCAGCAGGCCTGCGAAGCTAGACAGCCCTACCTCCATGCTCCGGAGCCGGCCACCCCTTTGCGGTCCCCAGAGCAAAGAGAGAACCGGGCCAGGCCCCCCGGGCAACCGCCGCCGCTGCCATCCCTGGGGCCACGCTCCCACAGGCTCTTCCATGCTGCAAGAAAGCACAGAGCCAGTGACCGGGTGTTGAGGGAGAACCGGAGGGCAGCGACGCGCGGGTGACGGTGGTGTCGCCCCTCAGCCCCNCGGGGCCGGGGCAGCGGCCGCGCTCCCCGCCGGGCAGCCGCCGCGGCGCTACCGCAATGTCCCGAGTAGGAGCGCCCCGCGTCGCGGCCGCCTCGCTGGCAGCGACCCGGCCTGCCCCCCGCCCCTCCGTTTTGGGTCGTTTTGGGGGGTTTGGGGTGTGTGTTTGGGGAGGGAGGGGGAAGGCCGGGGGCAAGGCGTTGCCATGGCTACCGCGGGGCGGGGAGGGCGATCGCCGCGGGGCCCTACGGTACCCAGCGTGCCCCGCGCGGCGCCGGAAGTGAGTGTGCATTTCCGGCGGCCGCGAGCGCGGGGGTGGCGGGTGCTCCTTCCTTCCCTCCGGCCGCCGCCATGAAGGACGTGCCGGGCTTCCTGCAGCAGAGCCAGAGCTCGGGGCCGGGGCAGGCCGCCGTGTGGCACCGCCTGGAGGAGCTCTACAACAAGAAGTGAGTCGGGGGGGGACGCTGCCCTGGTACCACCTGCCCCGGGGAGCGGGCCGCTGCCCGCGGCCGGGCCCGGCCCGGCTCTGGGCCGCCGCTGCCCGGTGTCCTGGGGCGTTGCTGTGGGGCTGTGCCCCTCCACATACGCCGCGGGGCCGGCCGTGTGCTGGCCTGTCCCGGCCTGTCCCGTCCCACAGAGAGCGGGGCTCCGGAGCGCTGAGCTCACGGTACGAAGTGCCGGGCTGAAGAGCCCTCCCGGGGTGGGAACGGGCTGCTCCCTCTGTCCTTTTGTGACTTAGGAATTGTTTAACCAGCCCGTACGTAGCTGTGGAAAATTGGGGAGCTGATCTCCGTGGTATTTTCCGTGGGGTTACTTTATGTTAGTGCTCCGAGGGGGGTCCCTGCCACCGGTTTCTGTTTCTGATGTGTCTCCGTCATTAGTCACCGCAGCTGCAGGGACAGGCGGGTTCAGTAGACTTTGAGTGTGAAATATGGGCTATGGCACGAGTTGAGGAGCTGGTATAAACTGTAAACTCACTGAATGACCTTCTTGTTTCTTAAGGCTCTGGCACCAGCTGACTCTGCAAGTTTTGGACTTTGTTCAGGACCCTTGCTTTGCCCAAGGAGATGGACTCATCAAGGTGAAGTGCTTGATTGTTGCCAAGTTTTTTCTCTTTCTGTAGTGAAGATGAGCAATGGTATTTTTGTACTAGTGAAAAATAAGTAGCCTGTCTCTGGAGAACTAGGTGAATTCAGCTTTCTGGGGTTTGTGCACTGGGGTTTGTGAGTGTGCAGGGTTTGCTTGGTGTATGAAAATTCTGCTAAAATTATGTGTGTCAATTTTAGAAGCTTCAAAATGATTCTTTAATTTCACCACTTAAGGTTTTTTTTTTTTTACTTTGGGGGGTGCAGGGAGCCTTTTTCTTTTCCTTTTGTCACAAGGGGTTTACACCTGCAAGCGTAGGATGGATTGTCATGTGTTCACAAGTGCTTCCAAGTATTCCGTAGGTTATTTCACTCACTGGGAACTTCTTCCATTTATGAAGATAATGGCATACGCAGTCCAGAATTGCATATTCTCTGTATGCTACAAGTAATCATGTATTTTTGCTCTCTGTTGTGTTTTTAGGTTAAATTTCAGTTTCCCAGGAGATACTTATTTCCATGATAGAGAGCCGTGGATTTCTAGAGACAGTCTCTTTTCCAAACATGTGCAAAGAGAAATTTGAAAGCTTTAGGCCTGTGCTTATTGCACAGTGATAGCTGAAGACATGCACTGGGCCAGCCCATCACAGGGAGGCGTTGTGTTGCAGTACCTACTGGCCTGTGAGTTTCTTGAATCACTCCTTGCAGTTGGAAGGAGACTGCAGAGATAGAATTATCTAAAACGAGCAATTTTTGGCTCCTGGATTCTGTACAGTGTAGTTGGATGCCCGCTACTTTGTTGGAAAAATGAATTGGAATGCAGCGAAGAGCGAGTGTTGTAGCTGAAACGAAATATCCTTTTGCCCTGACTGTCGATATCTTGTTGCCTACAGCTGTATGAGAACTTCATCAGCGAGTTTGAACACAGGTGAGTTTGTTTGCCTTGAAGTTTTTAGGTAACCTACTGTTGGCTGGGGCTGTTCTGACAATGAGTTTTTTGTTCTAGGGTGAACCCCTTGTCCCTGGTAGAGATTATTCTTCATGTAGTCAGACAGATGACAGGTGAGTGTCCTTACCTGTTACTTACACTATTTTTAGCACCTGATGCCTATGAAATTTGACTAGTTAATAGTAACAGCTAAATCTTCAGTGTTAAGCTATTGTCTTTCTGGTGTATTGAAAAGGGAAAGCACTAACTCGTAGAGCTTAAGTAATTACTGCTACGTAGAGTAGCAAGTCTACTGCTTTGCTGGACAAACGGCTGGTGAGCAGAAAGCCTGGCCTACAGTAGTAGCACCTTTTGAAGGTTGAGCGGTACACTATAGAAAAAATATATTCTAGTCTTCGTGAATCCAGTAAAAGGATTTATTTCTAGGTTGAGATTTAGTTCCATGGGAATTCCTGATATTGCTGCTTTCTTTTTTTTCCCCCCTCTACTTCAGATCCCAATGTGGCCCTTACTTTTCTGGAAAAGACTCGAGAAAAGGTATTTTTGAAATTGCTTTTTCTGGTAGTCCACCTACAGGAATGGTTTTGCATATGAGCATATATGGTGTAGCCGAAGAGGCAGATATGTGTATGTTGAAACCTATGCTGGAGAATACCTGCTCCTTTTCTCAGTGAACAGCTCTGCATTTTAATGCAGGAATGTGTTAACAAATGAAATGCAACCAACACAGTCTAGGTTTCAAGAGCCTACCTGGCTGCAAGGGTAACGCTCTCTAAACGTGTGTCTTTGTGTAACTGCAGGTAAAAAGCAGTGATGAAGCGGTCATCTTGTGTAAAACAGCCATTGGGGCGCTCAAGCTGAACATTGGAGACCTGCAGGTCACCAAGGTGAGGCGATGACTTGAGTAGTTCAAGCGTTCAGATATTTTGGAGCGCTGTGACACACTTCAGCAGTTCCTACAGCATGGACGTGCTGTGTCTATGCTTCGGTTTTGAATGAGAAAATGATAAATTTGTAGCTCCTGGGATTTCCAGGAAGGCCTGCGGTTCTGCTTTACATCTCATAGGCCATAAAAATGCGTGTATAGTACTTATGGCCAAATCTCTGCAGTTTCAATAAGATTCTGATGCACGTAGCCTTTGAGGTGCTGTTGCTTACTGGTGGCCTGCAGCTGATCACCGCAACTGTTGGTGTGCACAGCTCAGAAGAGGGGGAAAAAATAGCTTGATATATTCCAGTTCGCAGCTAGGAGAGTCTCATGAATTCAACAGTATATGTGGTGCTTGTTGGCGAGCTGCTAACGATGATTGAATTAGTGTATCGTTTCCTGTGCGAAGCATGTTATTTCATCTCTTGGCTTTTTTTAGAACCATCTCTTAAAGCTGAGGTTTTTTTTTTTCACGCAGTGCGGCTTTATGTCTCTTAGAGCAAGTACAAAGTTTGATGGGTTTGGTGGGTATAAGTATATATAAAGCGTGTGTGTATATGTATGTATATAAGTATAGCTGCAGGGTTGTTTTTTGGGGGTTTTGGGTTTTTTTTTACCTAATTACTATGTAAAGGAAGAATGCCATTGCTTTATTTTTAATACTGTGGTAGTGGCTTTGACTGTGGTCTCGTCTGCTTTGCTGCTGAGTGGATGTTACTTCTGGATCACACAAGAATGCTGTAACCCTTACAGTGGTGAACTGGAAGGCTGGGAGCATGGGTGTGTATGAGGTGTACCTTCACCTGTAACAAACAGGTTTTCACCCTCCTCTAGGAGACCATTGAGGAGGTTGAGGAGATGCTGAACAATCTCCCTGGGGTGACTTCAGTTCACAGCCGCTTCTACGATCTCTCCAGCAAGTACTACCAGACGATTGGGAACCATGCCTCTTACTATAAGGACGCTCTGCGGTTTCTGGGATGCATTGATGTTAAAGATCTGCCGGGTAACTCCTCCTTTGCCAAGCATAGAAAGTCTCAGTTGTCATTCTCTGTTTCATCACTTTAATCTAAATAGATGCACTGGCAGAGAACAGGTTTTCTCAATGTTACTTTGAATCTGCTGTAGTTGGGCCAGGATCTAGCTAGAAAGAGGAAGAACCCACGAGAAGAATGAATGGCTGAGTAGGATTCTGCTCCTAAGCTGTGTTGAGGTGATGGGAGGGGGAAGTGCCCCCACCAGAAGGGATAGTTTGTTCTAGTTCCCAAAAATCTTCACTATAGATTCAAAAAGTGGCCCTTTTGTGCTTCTGCTGTGGTTACCCCAGGCTTCTGAATTTCAGGCTTGGGAGAGGATGAGAAGGAGGGCTGAGAGTGATTTAGTACAGGCACAGAGAGGAGGGTGAGGGAGGGGTTGATGGGGCTCAGACTGCTGCTTCATCCAAACTGTTCTTCTTGTTTTGCTTTTGTTTGTTTGTGTGTGGGGTTTGTTTTGTTCCCCCCGCCTCTTTGCAGTGTCAGAGCAGCAGGAGAGAGCCTTTACCCTGGGACTGGCAGGGCTCTTGGGAGAAGGTGTTTATAACTTTGGGGAGCTGGTAAGTTGATGCTGCATTGCTTTGCTTGTTGAGTATCAGGAATTGATTTTACCCTATTAACGCTGTCCTGCCTGGCTTCTGCAGCTCATGCACCCCGTTCTGGAGTCCCTGAGAAACACTGATCGGCAGTGGCTGATTGACACACTTTATGCCTTCAACAGTGGTAATGTAGAGACATTTCAGGCTTTGAAGTCGGCGTGGGGTCAGCAGGTGAGTGTGAGTTGCTACATTGCTTGAGGCCTAGGCTCAGTATTTACAGAGGACACTTAGCTTCTGTGGACCTTTACCTTAAGAATTCCTGACTCTGGTGCATTGGTATAATTTTAATCATAGAAGTGGTAATGTTTCTTTCATCTTGATACGTATCATTACTTTTCTGTTGGCTTCCCTCTGTGTCTGGTTGATTGAAAGAAGTAAAGAGAAATCTCTTGTGATTGAAGGGGAAAGCAAACAAAAATGCAGTCCTGCACAGGAAGATAATCTCTGATTTAATTTCCATAATGCCATTCACTCCCAGTATTAAACTGCTTCCAGTGTAAAATAGTGGTTTTCTCTTGTGTTTTAGGAAGTTTGAGGAAAACAGTGGTGTTGGATATTAACTGCACTGGCTATACCAGAAATTACTGACATAGCAGTAATTTACAGGTCGACTTGTATGTCCCCTTGTACAAGGCTGTGTGGCCTTTGATAGAAGGCCGCCTGCCTTGCAAAGCGCTGCGTTTAATTGTGCAGTTCTTATGACTTGTTTAATGGAACCACTACCAGGTAGTGGGTGGGTTGTAATGGCCTCCGTGTAGTGGGTCCCCATGTGGCTTACTCCTGTATGTAGCATGCTGTTCTCCCCCGGGGGGTGGAGGAAGTAATAATGAGCTTGTTTGTTCCATTCTATCCTCTTACAGCCAGATCTGGCTGCAAATGAAACACTTCTGCTGCAAAAGATTCAACTGTTATGTCTTATGGAGGTGAGCTGAGAACTGTGATGTGTTAAATGTGGGAAATGGAAAGGGACTGTTCCAACTACCTTTTGGTGGGGGGTAGCACTGTTAAATATTCTGTTCTCTGCTGGGTGCATTCATTTGCTCATCTTACAGAAACTCGTGGGTATGAATCGTTGACTGCAAATTTTGCCTCTAGGTGGTGCCAAAAGGCAAGTACTGCTAGGAAAAAAAGCCTTGTGTACTACTTGTT
>VYZW01016649.1:0-26424 GCA_013401315.1 Balaeniceps rex | reverse complement strand
TTAAGTTCTTGTCGTGGTTTAGCCCCAGTCGGCAACTAAGCACCACACAGCCGCTCGCTCACCCTCCCCAGGGTGAGCGAGGACAGTTCTGAAGATCTAAAAGTGTCTGGACAGACCAACTCCCATAGGTGAACTCTAAGTATAAATGTTCTCACCTGTTCTTGTGCATTTGGAGAACTTTTTTCTTTGTTAAGAAGGAGTTAACTGCTTGGTGCTCCTGTTTCTTGGTAAATAAATTTTTGAAGATTCTTAGTCATGGTCTTAAGTTTGAAGAGAGCTCTGTAGGTAATCTGTTCCCATGTGCTCTTGAAAGCAGGCCCTTGCATTAAGTCATGCAGGGCCCTGCCAAGCTGTCTTGAGTATTTCCAGCAAGGGGAAATGTCACTGATGTTTAATTTTTCTCACGGTGAAGAATTTTCTTCTGTTATCCAGATGGAATCCCTGCTGAAGCAAATCCTGCCTGTGGTCTCTTGTCTTTTCACCACGCGTCCTTGTGAAAATAGTACCTCTTATCTTCTGTGTTACTGCTTTTTAGGTACAGGAAGACTGTGATGAGGTATCCCTAAGCCACCTCTTATCTAGGCTGAACAAATAAAATTTCATCATAATGTCAAGTTCTCAGCCTCCTAATCTTGGTGGCCCATTGCTAGACTCTCTCCAGTTCTGCACTGCTCCCCTTAAGCTGAAAGGGGGTGATGCAAAACTGGACATGGTGTTGCAGGTATGCTCCAACAAGTGCCGAGTGGAATAATCGCATCCTTTAATCTGCTGGCTGTGTTCTTGCTGATGCAGACTGGGACGCAGTTCTCCTTTGTTGCTACAGGGGCACACCCCTGGCTCCTGCACAGTTTGCTGTCCATCAGAGCACACTCTGCGGAGTATATTTAGAGTATACTGCGGCCAGTCAGACCTCTGCTGGTGCTGTTGCTTGGGATTGCTCAGGCTCAGGTGCAGGACTCCATGCTCATCTCGCTGTACTTCATGTGATCCATGTTAGCCTAATCTATTGAGGTCTCTCTTCATGGTAGCTCTTACTTCCGTCTACCTCTCCCTACCAGTTTTGTGTCATCTGTAAAATTGTCATCCAGCTAGCTTAAAGATAATTAGATAGTGTCAGAGCCAGTATTGACCCCTAAGGACCACTACTCGTGACCGGCTGCCTGTTCAAGTTCAAGCCTCTAACCACTACCATGTGAACTTGGTAGTTCACCAGATTTTCCACTCATCTTGTGGTCTTTCTGGCTATCCTGTAGCTTACTAGCTTGTCAACAAGGATGTGGTTGAAGGTCTTGTTGAGCGCTTTGCTAAAATAAAGATATAGGGCACCTACAGCGCTCTCTTTGACAGCTGAGCAAGTTATTTAATTTAAAAAGACAATCGTATTGGTCAAGCACATCTTACCCGTGGTAAATCCATGTTGACTTTTTCCAATTACCTTGTTCTTCCTGGGATTTCAGAGAAAAGAAAATAAATCTGCTCTTGGGGAAAAGAAATCTCTCCTGTATATTTAGACGTCGAGTCCCAAGGCAGTATTATAACCTGAAAGAGGATGGGTGTGAGAGAGGCTGCAGCTGCTTTTGATTTTTGTTGTGTGTAGTAAACAGTCTTCCAAAAGCTAGTGCCATTTAAAGGTGTTATTCTTCTCAGGGGAAACTGGGTGATTCTGAATTGTTTCCTTGAATTCTTTTTTTATTATTATAATTTCTAGGTGGAACTGCTGGTGATGAAGGCGCTCTCAGTAGGCTTGGTGAAGGGCAGTATTGATGAAGTCGATAAGAGGGTGCACATGACATGGGTACAACCACGCGTGTTGGATTTACAACAGGTAACGACCAGCTTGAATATTAAGGCAGTACTAACTTTTGCTGTGTGAGGTGACCTGGAAATTAAAATAAGAACTGTGAAGGGTCACTGTCTGAGAATTAGTCTCCTTAGTGCTTCTTGGAGATGCTCAGGGAAGGAGAAAGTCTATCAGCTTTTCCTCATTCCTTTCTACATTGCCGCCTTTAGCTTTTACCTTGGGTATATGGTGCATTTTGTATCTGTGGTTTGCAGTAAGTAGTTAGAAACCTGTCAGGAGGTGGAGTAGGATATCAGCAACACTTGTCTTCTGAAAGCCACACAAACCACCATAAAAAACAAATGCTGTGGCTGTGTTTTCTAGAAGGATGCAGACATCTCTGTGGCTGTTTCAAGCCTAAATGCATGAAACAAAAATCTTGGAGTTTCTGGGTTGTAGGTGGCACACTTGTCTTGGGAAGAGAGAAGTTCAGGGTGATAAAGGTGCTGAGCTTCTCAAGTTCATCCTCGTAACATTTTAGGAGACTGTACGGGGTGCCTTTACCTTGGGGAAAAAATCATTATGTGGAATACTAGCTGCAAACAATTCCTTTTGTGCATTTCAATTTAACTTTGAACGTTGTCGTTTTGATGGTAAAAGATGTTAAGTAGTATCTTTTCTAGATGAATGGGGTTTTGAGAAGTTGTTTGGGGTCTCAAGTGTTTGCCGTTCAGGTATTTCCAGTAGTTGAGGCATTGAAGTTATCGTGGGCTTGCCTTGCAGATCAAAGGAATGAAAGACCGCCTGGAGTTCTGGTGCACAGATGTGAGGAGCATGGAGATGTTGGTGGAGCACCAAGCTCATGACATCCTAACATAGAGGACCTTGCACTACCCTGGGAGAGTAATTTCTACTGCTACTGATGCTAGCAGCACTCAGACCACTGACTCTGTACTGAATTATATTGAAGGGGGGTGGGTGGGCAGAGGGGAGAGCAGCTTTGTGATGCTTGTTCAGAGGAGTAAGTGGCCTTTTGCTGTGTAACCCTTTGGTGCTTGGAGTCAAGACTTCCCTATGCGCTAACATTAGTGGCACTGACCGTGAGAGCTCCCATCCTGCTCTCGTAAAAGGAGGACACAGGCTCCGCAGTGGTTGATTTCTCAATCTTGTTATCAAACTGTTGTGGGAGGATGTGATGCTGGTTGCATGTTACAGGAGCGGAGGCTATTTGCCGGGTAGAGGGGGGAGCAGACACTCCCTTATGAAAACATGCTAGAGAGGTGCCTGACAAATAATGTGGTATTACTTAGTGGTATTGGCCTTAGGAGGGCATGACCTTCCCCGGTAACTTCTCTCCCCCTGCCCCTGCAGCAGCCCAAAGGCAGCATTACTGAAATCATTCTTCTCCTTTTGCCCTCTTTCTCCACAACCCCTCCTCCTCATCTGCAGTAGAGGGAGCGTTTACTCCATCAAAGGGTTTTTTCCAGGATTACCGTTCAGTGGATGTGTTTTTATATACTTTTGGGGGTGGCTGTCTTTTACAAACACTTTGTGCTGAAGTGAGGTGCAGCAGTATTGCTGGAATAAACTTCTCTGCCTTCCCTTTTCTGTAGTTCTGTTTGTTGTCTTCGTAACTGGCAGCTGAGCCTCTGATCTGTTTAAACATACTTTTAAGTTTAATGTTGCAAAACCCCCCTGTCCAAGAACAATACAGATTTGAACAGTCTTGTTAATCACCGGTGAGATTGGTATGTAATTTACTTCCGCGTGTAGTACCTCAGTATGTACTTTATCGTCAAGATCCTTTCATTTGTGGGAAGCTGTGGTCCTGATGCCTTTTCTCAAGTTGAGTAGGCAGTACTGACTGAAAAAGCCTGAACAAGGCCTGAGACAACAAGTTTTTGTTCTGCTTTCGCCTCTTAACAACTGCTACTTTAAAAGCTTTCTGTACTGTAATTGTTTTGCCCTGCTGCTGCTGCCATGTCTTTATAGGGATGGGAGATAATTGCTTATATTGAGAATTTGAAACAAACGCAGATCTGAACTGGAGGCTACCTCCAAGTACCCATTTGGATGCATAATACTCCTAATTATAAGGCAGTAAGAGCAAACTGCACTAAGGTTTATTACTGTAACTTTAAATTGAACGGAGTCATATTCACATACCTGGCTAAATTCCTCGGGATGTAAGTGGATTTTTAAATGCTGCTGCCGATGTATCTGTGGTCAGTTCTTGCTTTGCAGCGCCAGTTTGATTACTACTGTGATTCAGGAGCTCTAGTTATCAGTTTGATTCTCTGGTGTCACTCTAACAAACTGCACTACTGGAATTTTTATACTTTGCATGCTTTTTCTAGTTTGCTGTCTTGACTCTGAGGGTTTCATGCCAGCAATGGAAAGAAGAAAGCACATGGCTGATGCTAGACTGCTCTGCAGGTGCAAAGATGCTTCAGGCAAGGGAGACTTGAGCTTTTTAAAAACAACCGAAAAATCAAATTGTCAGACCCTATGCCTGGTCACCTTCCACCCTTCTGCCTCTCTGATCAGTTCTGCCCTCACTTCTTCCGGGTTTTGAGTTGCGCAGTTCTGAATGCCTGCCTCTTCCCTGTCCAGTCCATCAGGTTTTTTTGTGCCGCCCTTGTTCTTTGTTCAACTGCTGGAGCGTGCGTTGAACCATGTTGTTTTCTGCTCCTGTGTTGTGCAATTTGACTTTCCCGAGTTCGTGCTTTATCTTGTCTTCCAAAGCTCGCTCCTTGACGTTGCTTTTACTGACTTCAGAAGAGCATGTGGAGGAGACGAGCGTTCTGATCGGGAAAATATTTCCTTTATCTCATAGCTAAGGACAGCAAAAGGGCTTCAAAAAGTACAGTCTCCTTAGTAGTGTCATGTCACTACATATTAGGAGTAAACGAAATGCCAACCGTGCGGCAAAGCTAACGCATCGTAGGGCTGCTATTGCTTTAGATAAGTATCAAAAAAACCTGAAGTGTTACTGTTGGAACGGCACTAAAGTCTTCTCCGGAGAGTATTTTGACAACCCTCTTGTACCGTGGGGGTGCTCGCTCGTATGTAAATTTTTGAGCAGCTCACTGAAGTGCGTGTGAGGATCTGCAGTCCGAGTGAATTACGACAGTTGTTTCAGAGGCTTTTCCAAGGTTTCTGGAAGTAGTATTTGCTAGCCAAACCTTCCGGTGTGGGAGCAAGTGCTGGCTGGCTGGCTGCTGCCCTAACACAAATAACTTAGGAAATTTGGTGTGTGTTTGGGGGATGGAGAGGTTCTTTGTGCAGGGAGAAGTCAGATGTGCAGCACCTGGACTGCAGACCATTTAAAATGTCACAGCCTTTGAGTATTTTCTTGCTAGGAATTTAACTTGATTTTGCTTCCTTGCTAGTGCTGAGAGTGGTTCCTCGGTATCTGCCCTATGCTTTGCTGCAACTGTACAAGGTAAAAGCTCCAGTGGGAAATCTGCCTCCCCGCTGGAGCTGCTGCAAACTTCCAAAGGAATACCGCCTTTAGGACAGCGTGCTGTCCAACAGCAGCATTACGGATCCTATGAACAAGCACATGATTGAAGCAAAACCAACAAGCCATTATGCTGAATGCTAATGTGAATTTTAATGAACAAACTCAGAGGGTTCCTTCCCGGTGAAGAGCTCTTCTGTGGTCTTATCTTCACTCATACTTCCACTCTCAGCAGGTCGTTATTGCCGCTTCTTACTCTGGTCTGCTCTTGTAGTGCTCCACGTGTGCCAGGATCCAGGCTGTTGGCATCAGGAGGCATGCAGACATCACGGAAAATGCGAAGGCTTGCTCCTGCCGGCAGAAGAAGAAACAGAAGAATTAGTGGGCTGGCTGCGCAACAGCCACGTTGTACGTGGGGTTCCTGGGACGGTTGCACACTAGCGCCGCATCTAATGCAACAGATTAAGCACGCTGGTGTGTGCTCCTTGGTCTTTCCAGCCCCACGGCTCTGACGGACACACCTTGGGGCTGTGCGAGGGAGATTTGGGTAAGCGCAGCAGCTTCCACCAGCAGTGGTGGCTCTCTAGGTTTGTTTCCATCACTGTGCTTCTCTGTCATGATACTCACTGGGAAATCAGAGCAACTTGTGACCTTCAGTTGGCAGTGAGGCTTGGGCTGACAGTGTTTCCAAAAGCAGCTGTGCCTGACTTTCAAATGACTTTGAGGTGTGAATTGCAACCAGCAGCAGCAGCCTCTTATATTTCTGGTGCGCCAGTACTTAACCCCTTGCACTGTCACGGTCATTTCTTTTTTTTTATTTGGCCAGAAAAGGAGTCTCCAGGCTCGTGAAGCCCTTCGTTGCAGACCTTGGAAAGGCAGCAGGGGGTAAACTCCACAAGCAAGGGGTGGAAGGTGAAACCCAGCCAGGATTTCTGGTGAAAAGCTGCTTTTTCCAAGCTCATTTCACCCAGCCCAGAAGGGTCTCCACAGCTGGAGCAGCTCCTGTTTTGGTGGGGATTCTCCCCAGAGGGACCTACATGCTCTGGCTCTTGGGGTGAGTGTCCCATGAAAGGGTGGGGGACGGGGCCCAGGTCTGTCCCTGTGCTGCCAGGGTGCCTTGAGGGTCTGCCAGTGCTGCTGCTACCTCCTCCCCAAGGTCCTCAGGCTGCCCTCCCTCCCTGGCAGGCACCCTGGGCTGCAGGGGACCCTCAGCAGGTACCCTAAACCCCAAAGGTTAAAAAGCGGGCTGAAAGGATAAAATAAAATGGGAGTAAGAGCCAGAAGCAGGGGGAGCAGGGCATGCACCCCCCCCGCCATGGGGGTGCCGTCTGGGGCACCTTTCCTCCTTTTTCTCCCCCTTCCCCTTTTTCTTTCGTTCCCAACAAAAATAATTCGGCTATAATGCAGAGGGGGGGGTTGTGCCCCTCTGACCAGGGCCTCCCCCCCCTTTTCTTCTCAGCCAGCCCCCCCCAAGCTACTCACAGCAGCAGAGAGTGGATGTTCGGGTGGCTTGGAGGTGACCTGCGCCCGGGGGACCCTCGGGGTCCGCAGCACGGCGGCCAGCAGCCGGGAGCCCCGCTGAAAGCCCCACATGGCGGTGGCAGGGCGAGCGTCCCGCTCTTCTCCCTGCGGCCGGGTGCAGCTGCCCAGCCTGTCACCACTGCCACCACCCCCCACTGCCACCTCTCCACACCCGGCCTGCCACTCTCCCAAGGGCACGGCAGCGGAAAAATCTTACACGGGAAGATTTTCCCAAATTGCTCACTACTTAAGTTTTTTTCTTCTTCCCTTAAGGGTTTGTTTGTTTGTTTTTTTTTTTTCCCTCAGCAGCACCCAGCTCCCCACGCCTCTGAGGTCAAAAACTGTCCCCAGCCAGCAAGGTGGGACCTCTCTGCAATGCTCTGCCAGAGAGCAGATCTCTTCTCTTGGGCTTGTTAAAATTTATAACACTCGAAACACAATGTACTCTTTTTTTTATTTTTTTTTTTAAGCTGTTGCAGAGGTGATGCCTGATCCTCTCTGATCGCAGTGAGCAGGACCTTGCTCGTCCCGTCCGTGGCAATGGCTTCTCCATCTTCTCTCGTGGCTCGGTGTTTGCACAGGCTCCTCCTTACGTGGTGGTGTCTGTCCAGCAAGCCACGGACCACCTAAGGGGCTGGCAGATCTGCTGCCGTGTTTGATCAAGCTGGGCTGGAGTTTGCAAAAGCAACTTCCAGCTTGTCCCGACCTGGGAGCAGAAGCGGCTGAAAGCCTTGAGCCTGGGTCTCGTTCCTCCGATGTGTGGATGCTTGTCAGTGGGAGAAGCAGTGCCCTTTCCACGTCAACATGTGCCTGCTTTGCTGAATAACCCAGCTTTGTCCTTCTCTCCCTTAGAAACAGCTCTGCAGAACCTTTGCCAGGATTCGTACAGACCTGCTCAGAGTTCTCCTTCCTGGAGTTGGGAACGCCATCTTCCTCTCCCTGACTCCTCTCGCAGCTCCTGGGGCTTCATGGTCGCAGCGGGCTCTTCTGCGGGATGAAGTTGGGTCTTGCCTTTAGAAGGAGGTCAGAGCTCTTTTCCCAGAACAACTGTCTTGGGAAGGTGCAGGTTTTCACCTTAAAATGGCACGATGGGCTGCACGGACCATGACTGGTCAAGCACACATTTGCTGGCAAAAGATGACTGCTGAAACTTAAAAGCAGTAACAGAATCCTCTTGTCTTATATCTGCTCCTTGCAGCTGGCTTTGCAAAGGATTTCCCTTTGATTCCCTGCTCATCAGAGCCTTACTTCCAGCCAGCTGACAGTCGGTAATCTGTGCAGCAGACACAAAGCTGGGGCGTGGCAGAGCCTCCGACAGTAAAGATTTTTCTCTTGAGCAGTTTCACGAAACACCTGCCTCTGTGAGACAAGGGAACGGAGTACGTGGTGTCCCTTAGATAGCATATCACGCTTATCTACTTCCCCCTTAGCTTTGGTTTATTTTCTGCAAACCCCATCTTCCGCTGTGCCTCTCTGTGCTGCTTTTAGCAATAGAAACACCGGCCTGCGTGTCGCTGGGAGCAGCTCTCCTTCTCCTCCTCGTCAGCAAGGAGCATCCAGGCAGCAACAGTCTCCCTCCCGGTCTTGCCCTGACTGCCTGCGGGCTGTGAGCGGTTCTGGCTCCGTTTCTGTTCGCCCAGACCAGATGATACAGAAGGACCTGTCCGCTCAGGGAGCGGTCAAATGAGAGCTGTGGTGCCCGTAGGCTGCCCAGGGAGGTGGTGGAGTCCCCATCCCTGGAGGTATTTAAAAGCCGGGCAGACGAGGTGCTTAGGGACGTGGTTTAGTAGCGGACAGGTACAGTTGGACTGGATGATCTTAAAGGTCTTTTCCAACCCAATGATTCTAAAAAGCTCTGCAGGGAAAGAGATAGCTTGAGCCTTTGCCACGGTCAGGGGACACGCACGCAGCACTGTGACCGCTGCCTGTCTCGAGGACTCACACCGGCCGAGCTCTGGCACGGATCCCTTCGGAGAACCACGCTGCAGCAAGGCGAGCGCCAGGCCACGGTCACGCCGGGGCAAAGAGGGGCCGTGTCCCAGGCGGTGTGGCCCTGGTGCGTGGTGGGGCTCTGCCCGGGGAAGGACCGGCATTTTCCTGCGCGACGGCAGGTGACCTGGCCCTCTTTGGGGACGGCCTGGCAAAACTCTGCTCTGTCTGTAACTGGGCTTTAGAAGCGATAGGAGACGTTAGGGGCTGGGTGCCAGCAGTGCCCCTGCGGCACGGCCGGGTGCTCGCTGGCACCGGTGCCATGCCGGGAGAAGCGTGCTGCGGAGGGGCAGGGGGTGGTGGGAAGGGAGCCCGGAAAAGCGTGCCAAAGCTGATCGGTTCCCTCCGCAAGCAGGCGAGGAGAAGGGTTAGAGCGTGGCTGGGGCCGAAGGGCGGCTGTGGCCTGCAGCTCCTGCTGCCGAGGTGTGTGCCACTCCCCACGTGCCCCGGCCGGGCGGCAGCCGCAGCTCTCAGTGCAGGGCACTGCTGCTGCGTTTCTCAGGCGGCTTTTAGGTTGTAAATCATCGGCGACTCCTTTTTCTCTCTCGATTCCTCCTTCCCCGGAGCACAGGGGAACCCTGGGACCTCTGTGCTCCCCACTGTGGGCAATGAGCTCATCTGGGCCAACGCCCGCAGGTCAAGATTTATTTTTTTATTATTACTTTTTTTTTTAACAAGGGGGGAAAAAAGTTATTTCCTTCCTTCTTTCTCAGTTGGGTAACTTCCGTCCTTCCCCCGTGCGGGAGCCCCACGGCAGCAGCCTCCGTCTGCACGGCCAGAGTTCACGCTCAGCCCCAGGCCAAAGGCAAGACCCAACCTCCTGGCTTTCTGCACGCCTTTTGTTGGGTTCTTTTGTTTGTATTTTTTTTTTTTAACTTTCCTGAAGGCAGGAGGAGGATTTTTCTCACGATTCAATCTCAGGCACCGCCTGGCGTGAGGAACCTGAGCCGTCCCTGAGAGCTGCCAGCAGCTGGCTGCTATCGGGGAGGGATTTTGGGGACTGCCAGCCTGGCCGGGGTGTGCTCTGGCGGCTCTCGTGCCGCCCCGGCTGGCGTCCCAGCTCTGCTTGGAGTCTCTCGGTGCCGTACTTTATTGTTTTTATGTTATTCTAGCGCTTAGCGTTGCTAGGCACCAGCTACAGCTCCCTTCTGTAAGGTGCTGTTTATATGTGTATATATCTCTAATATACATTTATATATGTTTATATATTATATATAAATGTATCTTTTCATGTATTTATATATATCGATGAAATAAAAAGCTACTACCCCAGCAAGCCGGTAAGAGAAGCTGAGGTAGAGGTGCAGGAGTGAGGGGGAGCACAGGGGCACGGTGAGTTGGGCGGCGGGGAGCCGCTGAGGCCACGGAGGAGTGTTTGATAGTGCCACGGAATAGTGTTGGGAGGAAGAGGAGGAAAGAAGAGGAAGGTGGCCGTGTTGTATTGGGAGAAACTGGTGAGAGCCTCTCACGGAGAGGGCAGCAGAAGAGGAAGCGGGGGGGGGAATTGGAGAAGCGACGAAGCCAACGGGTCGGTGAGGTCTGGGCCAGCCGGAGGAGCTGCCTCGCTCGGCTGGGAGAGGGCTGGAGCGGGGAGGGAGCACGGGAAGGGGGGAACGAGCCCGGGTGGAGGAGACCTGCCCCAGGCGCTGGGAGGAAAGCTGGGGTGGAGGAAAACTGCTGGTAGAGGCGCTGGCGGTGATCAGAAGGGAGACTAAAAGAAATAGAGACCTGAGGAACGTAACGAGGCTGGAGGCAGGGGGCAGCCAGCTTTGCCGACGGCCGGGGTGTTACGGGAAGGTTGCAGAGAGAGAAGCAGCTTGCGGTCCCCGCTTTTGGCTGGCACCCAGCGCAGCCGCGCTCAGCCTGCCCCGGCTTTGTCCGTTCAACCCTTGTACCTGACTCTGCTGTTGTTGTTCTGCAGCTCGGGTTGGTCAAAATGGCTGATGGCAAAGAGGACCCTGCCGTGTTCACTTCCACTGCTCTGCCCTCAGACCCGCGGCTGCTGGCTACGGTGACTAATGCTTACCTGGGCACCCGCGTGTACCGGGACATCCTCCACGTCAATGGCGTGTACAACGGGGCGGCGGGAGACACGCACCGTGCCGACATCCCCAGCCCCGTCAACGTTAGGATGATGGTGCCCGGTGCGGACAGCCTGGCCGAGACCTTCACCTTGAACACCCGGACAGGTAAACAGCAGGGCACGGGCAGGAATCTCCCTGTCCTGCTGCCTCCTTTCAGATCTCCATCTTGAGCACCCATCACTCTTTCCCTCTGACTGCTGGTGACCCTCTTCTAGAAGTTAAAAGCCTCTTTGGCAAACGTTGTTTAATCACGAAGCCTGGTAAAATGTTTACAGCACAAATCATTCCTCAGCGACTTGGCCAGATTCAGTGTGTTAAGTGTTGTCCAGCCAAAAGCTGTGTTTGGATCTGGACCGGGGAAAGACGGTCCCTTTGCCAGTAGGAACCAGTAGGTAGGGCAGGAATGGGAGTCTGGGGCAGAACATCAGGACCTGATGGTTCAGAAGGCCGATGGCTCTTGTTGTGGTTACAGGAACCTTCAGCCATGTGCTTCAGTCAACTGATTATACAGCCACCCATCAGATCTACGCTCACCATTCCCTTGTCCACTTGATGGCCTTCAGCATCACCATCCGGCAGTCAGCCCACACCACCCAGCCCGTCACGGTCCAGCTCCAGACTCCGTTTGTGCCAAAGAGCCAGGACTTGGACCTGAACCAAGGACCGGACTTCCAGGGAGCACAGTGAGTTTGGATCTCGGGGGGGACCCTGCCCTCAGTGCATCCTTCTGGGGCTGTTGACGCTGCCCTGCTCACCGTTAGGAAATAAATTGAGAAAGTAAGGCTAGAGCTAGGCTGAAACGGTAAGTAGCGTGGAGGCTTGCGCAAATCCGCCCCTTCCTGCAGGTGTATAAAAACCCCAAATTAAGTATAGAAACATTTTTATTAGTTGCAACTCCAGAATTATTGCTGACACTGACATGTAAAAGAGCAACGAAGACCAGAGGGACTAGACGTGATTACAAAGAAATGAGTTCGGGGGAGATAGTGAGTTTGGAGGAGGTGGCCTCTAAAAATGGTTTGTGGGACTGGGGACCAGCTGTAACGAGTTTGTCTCCTGCGCTTTGGGGGTGGGTCGGCGGCTGAGCTGAAGCGTGGGGACAAGGGGGGTCCCATCCTAGGTGGGAACGGGAGCCTGATACTCAGCAGCTTTGGGGAGGTCCCCTCTCTGTGGGTGGACATGGACGGAGTCCCACCTGCTCCGCTCTCCCTTTCCCTGCAGCTACATCTACGGAAAGACGCTGGTTCCCGAGGTGGAGGGGGGACCCTGTCCCACCGTCCATATGCTCTGGACTCCCGTGCCGCAAACCTTGACGTTGTGCAGAGGGGAGCGGGAGCGATCCTGGGAGTTCCTGACGGCCGTGGCCGAGAGCGAAGAGGAGGCGAAGAGGAGCTACAGCGAAGGGCTGGCCCTCGTCGCTGCTGGCTCCCTGCACTCCTCCCACGTCCACGCGTGGGCCGCGCTGTGGCGAGGCTGCTGCGTAGACCTGGATGGACCTCTGCCTTTGAGGCAGGCCCTCTGCGGGTGTCTCTACTACCTGCTGAGCTCCATCCCGCCCCAGGGGAACCCGGGCTTCGTCTTCCACGGCATCAGCCCTGGCGGCTTGTCCAACGGCACTCGGGGCGAGGACTACTGGGGGCACGTCTTCTGGGACCAGGTGGGTGGAGGCCGTGCCAGCTGGTAACCTGGGGGCTTTGCACAATGGCTGCGATGGAGACGGCTCGGCAGGAGGCTGCTGGGAGGCCTCCTCCTTACCCCCAAAGGGGTTCCTTGGCACCAGCCTTGGAGAGCATCCTCCCGCTCCTTTCGTAACAGCTGCGCAGGCCCAGCTCGATCCCTGGAGTTACGCATCTGGGTTGTCCTCTAACTCAAAAGCAAGTTGCCCAAATTGAAGCTAGATGCTTGGGGCTGCTGCGTAGTGGGGGCAAGGGGCCAGGAGAGACCCCGCCGCAGGGCAGCCCCTTCCACAAGCTGAGGTCTGGGGCTAAGATAGTTCAGGTTGCTCGCTCAAAGGAGCTTTAGTGATGAGCTTAGAGCGTGGCCACCAACGTTTAGCTGTTTAAAACGAAGCAAGTTGAAACCTGCCCTTCTCCTCCCAGCTTTGGTGGCATCGGCAAGCCCTGTTTTGCCTGGACCACTGAAAAAATGGAAGTGTTTTCTGCGATGGGCGCATTCAGCTGTTAAATGTAGGCTTGGTGCGTACTTAATGAGCTGCTGGGCTGCGTGGCTTTGCCCCAGCCAGAGGCTTAGCTCTGCTCTCGGAGCAGCCACGCCGAATGGGTGCACAGCTCTGCAGCTGCATAACGGTTGCGTGGCGTGAGCAGGAGACGCTGCTGGATGGTGTTGAGGCTCCTGTGCTAAACCCGCTCTGGCCTTTCAGTGGGCAAGGGCTTTCCAGTCCCGTGGACCTTGTGTGCTTTCTTCCTGGAGATGTGTGTGATTTTGACCCTCTCCAGCGCCTCTGGCTTTGGAGGACTCCTGCCTCCCTTCTCTTGCGTGGTGGGAGGTCCTGCTGAGACCATCCTAGCGATATAGCAGGCGTGGGCAGAAACAGTCCCTTGCGGATTTATCCCTTTTAAAGAGCCCACGGGACAGCACCTTTAGTAGCAAAATCACGGTCAGAGCGTTTGGGATGGGGGTTGACTTGAAGGGTGAACCGGTGGGAGCGTTTGGGTGCCCCACCAGCCAGTCCCACCATCTTGGCCTGCTTGGATGTTTCCAGGACACCTGGATGTTCCCGAACATTCTGCTGTTTTATCCTGAAGCTGCCCGGGCCATCCTGGAGTACCGTATTCGCACGCTGGAAGGAGCCTTACGCAACGCGCAGGAGCAAGGCTACAAGGTGGGGACAGAGGTGTTGGGCGGAGGGCAGTGCCACCCAGCCCCTGTCACCGAGGGGGACAGCTGGGCTTTGCTCTTCCTCCCTGGCTCTAGTTCTGGCCAGGGGCTGTGAGCGGCACGTTGCCCGCAGGTGCTGGTCTGGGGGGAGCATCTCGAGATGTCGTGGTCGGCTGCCTCATGGATGTCTGCTCCTGGCAGGGTGCTAAGTTCCCGTGGGAGAGCGCAGCCACCGGCCGGGAAGTCTGCCCTGAGGAGATCTATGGAGCCCAAGAAATCCATGTCACTGGGGACGTTCTGATGGCCTTTGAGCAGTATTATCGCACCACGCAGGTAAAGGGAGCGCGTGCCACCTGGGTGGCCCGGTGGCAAGGCCTGCAGGGCATCTGGTGACCGTCACTGTCCCTTCCCAGAGAAACTCTGCTGTTGTCTGCTCCCGTCAGAATTGCTGGTAGCACCCCGGGGTCCCTTCTCCAGCCCTGCCTCCTCTGTCCTCGCTCCTCCTGGGTGGCTCAGCATCCTGTTGGCTCAATCCAGGCCAGTCTTCTGAACTTTTCTCTTGCTACGTCCCTCTCCTTAGAGCTTCTGTCCTCTTGCTGGGTTTGAGTCTGGTTGAGTCTCCCTCATGTCCCTGGTTTTCTCTGGCTTTGGCTCCCTCCAGGACCAGAAGCTGTTCAGGGAGGATGGAGGCTGGGAGCTGGTGAGTGCCGTGGCTCAGTACTGGTGCAGCAGGATGGTGTGGAGCCAGGAGGAGCAGTGCTACCACATCAAAGGTACTTCTGCAACCGCCGGACCTCTTTGTAGGGGAAGGGGTTTGTGAGCAGAGGCTCGGAGCCCCCTCCGAGGGGAGTGCACGGGCTCTTCAGACTCCTGCCCTCGGGAATGTCTCGCAGATAATGTCTGTGTCCGTGCGAACACAGGACAAGGTGTTCAGCTCTCTTCCGATGCTACAGCGTCGGTTGTTTTTTCTCTCGGCCCCTTGCCGCTCATAGGACACCTCTAAATGTCTCCTCCCATGGTGGTACGAGCTGATGCCACAGGCACGGGTGCCTTCAGATCTGCTGTTGTGGCCGGTGGCACTTAGAGAAAACAGAGTGCAAAGGCTTTAGAGAGGAAGGGCTTTTCTTCCTAAGTCTTTTCTGAGGGACCTGAGTTTAAATGCCCCAGGAGCCTGCAGGAGTTTAACCCCGGGAAGGACGTCTGGTGCTGTTGGTGCTGAACGAGCGCAACGGCCGGTACGTCTGGCCGGGCAAAGGGTGTCTCTGCAGGCAGCAATCCTGCTGAAACACGTCGTGTTAGCGAGTGCAGGCGACCACTGATGGGCTGCTGCTGGAAGGGGACGCTGCGGAAGAAGGGGAGAGGTGACGGAGAGGTGGCTGTGGGAGGAGGGTCTGGAGGAGAAGGCGTCTCAATGAACCTGGGGTGATCAGAGCTAGAAGAGCCCCTGGGGTTGCTGCAGGCTGGCTCTTGGTGCGAAGATTGTAGAATCATAGAACGCTTTGGGTTGGAAGGGACCTTTAGAGGTCATCTAGTCCAAACCCCCTGCAGTGAGCAGGGACATCATCCTTGGAGACAGCCCCAGTGCCCCCGAAGGAGTCACATATTTAAATGTCTGTTTTCACACTTCTCTTGGGAAGTGGCCGTCTCTCCTCCTGGGGGACAACCTGCACAAAAGCAGCAAAGGAAGGAGCTGAGCTTGTTGCTAGGGAAAGATTTAATGACTTGATCGACTTGATTGAATGACTTGAAGGACACCTTGCCTGTGAAGTGAGGGAGATGCCCTCAACCTGAGGGTATCTGCTGCCCATCAGCCAAAGCTGTACCAGGTTGTTTCTCTTTCACGACAAGCGCCACTTTATGCTCTTCTCTGTTGAGCACTGAGGTCGCTGTGGGCTGCTGCCACGTGGGCAGGCGTCACTGCAATGGGAGGGGTTCCTTCTCTCGTGCCACCTCCCTGAGGAGGGGCACAAAGCCGTGCCAAACCTTGCATGTGCTGCGGTGTGAAGTGTCTGCTTCCTCTTCCTCCTCCAGGTGTCATGCCCCCCGATGAGTATCATTACCGGGTTGATAACTCTGTTTACACCAACGCCGTGGCCCAGCGGAGGTAACGCGCTTGCCTTGTTGAAGCACTGGCCCATCTCTCTCCTTTTCTGCCCAGCGATCTGGCAGGGGTAGGAGGCAGCAGGGCTCCTGCGTGCGAGGCACATTTCCTCTCTTCGCATGCCTCTATCTCGGCGGGTCTCCTTTGCCTGCCTTTACAGCCAGTGGAAAGGAGTTGGTGGTCCCATGGCGGTTCACCTGACCTGTTTCAGGTGTCCACGTGAGACTGGGAGGGCTTTCCCTTCACATCAGGCTTTCTCTCCCTGCGTTTTACAAGATGTTCATACAATTAGCCAGCTGGAGACATCTAAAGCTAGAGGAACGGACTCCCAACTCCAGTGATGAAAGCTGTCACCCCAAGCTTAAACTTCAACCCGCGTTCTTTCGGAGTAGCTGTTTCTTCGCAGTTACGCTCGATCAGTTCTTTCTGTTCCCTTTCTTCTCTTCCCCTCTCTGCGGGGGTCACAGGCACCCAAGCCTGACATAAAGCATTGTTCCTTGCTTCTTTTCAGCTTAAATTTTGCAGCTGATGTTGCTCGGGACTTCTTGATCCCTGTGCCAGAGGAGTGGGTGGACTGTGCCAAGAAAGTCAAAGTGCCCTTTGATGCAGAGAAGAAATACCATCCCGAGTACGACGGCTACAGCCCAGGTGAGCGGGGAGGCAGCGGCAGGCCTTTGAGTTGGCCGCTGCTCGCTCTTTGTAAGCCTGCGAGAAGTGGGGCCTCTGACCGGTTCAAAGGCGGGAACGGCGGCTGAATGGTTGGCCGAGGTAAAAATGCCCAGCGTTGCTCTCCAAGGGCAGCATTCGGGTTGCCAGCGTGGAGAGCCTGCCTTGTAGATGGTTTTTCTGCCTCTCGGTGGATCGTTTCTCACCAGTGGGCTCAAAATTAGGAAATTTGGGAACACAGGGAGTAGGAAGAGACTTTTAGTACTGGGCTGGAGGTGACACGGTTGCTGTGAGCCCACGGCTGACGGTTAGGTCTGTCTTTCCAAGGTCAAATGCCACGTGTTGCCCTTCCAGCAACGCCTGGCCCTCCAGAAGCGAAGGGTTCCAGTGGCAACGCACGCCCAGTTTGGTGCCCCTTTTCTCGCAGTTAGGGGCAGGGTAATCTGGGCGTACGGGATCGCAGGAGCTGTTCCGTCGCACCTGAAGCTTAGGTGACGCCGGTCTGGGTGCCACCATGTTAGGGCTGTGCCAGCGTCCTGCCTCAACACGGCTGCCGGCAAACGCAGCGCCAAGGACGAGCCATAGGCTGCCGTTCTGGTCTACCTTCAGCAAGGCAGCGATGAGTTGTCCTCCCTGCAGTTCCGCTACCTTCCCCGCGCTGATGTTTGTTGTTCTAAGTTTATGATTCTGTGTGAATCAGGTTGGTTCCCCGTATGAGTAAACCAACAGCCGGTCTGCCGGTTGTTCCCAGCTGGCGTACGTGGTCTGACCGACTGCTTTCCCCAGGTGAGCCTGTGAAACAAGCCGACGTTGTCTTGCTTGGATTCCCGCTGATGCACCCCATGAGCTCTGAAGTCCGGAGAAATGACCTGGAGATGTACGAACCTGTCACTGAGCTGGATGGGCCAGCCATGACCTGGGTAAGGAGAGGGGCAAAGCCTGAGGTGGGGTTCATCCGGAGGTGGTTGTTCCCATCCGAGTTAGTCGCTGCCAGCCCCATCAGCGGGCGTGATTTGCCAGACCTGCTTCAAACTCTGAGGGAACGTGGGCAGTGCAGAGCTAGAGATGTCCACTGAAGATGTCCGCTCCGGGTCCAAGGGATGCCAGCTGTGTCACTCTGAAGCTTTTGCTCTGTTGTCACCCCTGGGGGACACAGCAGCTGGTGAAGGGCTGTTTTTCTCTCCTGCAGAGCATGTTTGCAGTGGGCTGGCTGGAGCTAAAGGAGGTGCAGAGAGCCCGGAGCCAGCTGGACAAGTGTTTCAGCAACATCACGGAGCCCTTCAAGGTCAGCTGCGTGGCGTGGGTGCTTCCCTGTGACAAACGCCCCTTGTTTCTATCTTGCCTGTTCCCAGGTAGGTCACACCACGCTGAGAGACATCGCTTGGACTGGTGCCGGTGGTCACTAGGTTATTGTTATACGGGGCTAGGTGGTTGCACACTGTCTCTGCATGCTTCCGAAGAGCAGTAACGAGGCATCTGCTTCCCACCAGGCAATACGAAGCCATGGGTCAGCATCATGCTCACCCCAGGCTTCCTTCTGCCTGCCAGGGATGGGAAAGGGGATGGAGATGGTGGCGTTTAGAGGTGCATCAGAGCCCACCCACCGCCTCACGCCAGGATGGGCAGCAGGGCACGGTCGTTGCAACACCCACATGTGTGACAGTGACGATGATAAGCGTATTCAAACCCACAGAACTGTACGAAGAGTCCCAATGCAACTGTTGAGTCATTCTTTCTCTTGCTGGAGCAGATCTGGGTGGAGAACTCGGATGGGTCAGGAGCTGTGAACTTCTTGACAGGGATGGGTGGATTCTTGCAAGCTGTCCTCTTTGGCTACACAGGGTTCAGGTGAGACCTATGTTACGTCGCTTTTAATTTCTAAGCAACCACATGTCACTTGAAACCTTACTGTTTGGCTGGAGCAATGTGGTTTTACTCATGAAAAAGGAAGGAACTTGCAGCATCCGGGCCATCCTCCAAAGCTTCCAGCAGGTAACGAACAAACAGGAACATTAATGATCCTGGATGAACTGTGGATTCTGGGGACAGTTAGTCACCGGTGGGGAACAGGGAGGAGTTACCAGAAATGGTAAGCTTTGGTCCGTTTCTCCTCCAGCTACATCAATGTTGAAAGCCATTGGCTTCAAAAGGAGCCAAAGCTAGGCCAGCACTGAGCTCTTCAACCCTAGTTGACACCCTCAGTGAGGAGGGACACCCCTGTATGGTCTCGGGGTTGTGGCTAGCCTGTATCATTTTTGATGTCTGCATGTCAGAAATGCATCCAGACCTGCCCACCCATGGGTGGTTTCTTCAGTAACTGTGGATGAAGCTTAAAGACTACAATCCACCAGTCGCATTGGCCTTTTGGTTAGCTCATTGAAGAGGAAGTCCATACGACCACCTTGCAGGCGAACACAAGACTGCTGCTTATTCTACCTTATACGCTGTGGTCTTTCTAAGGGGACCTTTGTAAATGGAGACCCCAGTCCTCTCCCACCACACCAAGTGCTGCAGGCCTATTCCCACTTTAAAGACTGGAAAGAGGTTCGGAACAGGTGAGAGGCTCTCTCTGGCCCACTCGATGAGTTAGTTGCACGTTTGGGAAGCTAAATGTCGTTCCCTAAGTCTGTCCTCTGGCTTAGCTGTGTAGCATCATCCTATCCCCTTTGGATGTGGTGTGGAAAGACCTTCTGCAGCCCCTCTGAAGCAATCTGCTGCCTGCACACGTGTGGCTCTGCAAGCCTCTCTGGAGGAAAGCGCTCAGCTGGCATCGCCACAGCATTAAAATATCTTAGAAAAAACATAAAGCTGTTCATATAATTTCAAAGCTGTGTCTCGTATCCAAAGCAGCCCGGTGGTTTCAACCCCGAAGCAACGGTCTCTTGAGCGTATTCTTAGTTTAATTGAGGATGGATCAAACCGACAAGCCTTTTGATTTCCAGCGAAGCCTTCTAGCACTAACTATGTGTTTTCGCTCTGTGTGTGTGGCCAGAGGCTGCTGAGAAACCCACCAGTTTCTTGGTGGAGCTGGGTGTGAGCTACCGTGTTCCCAGCTGAAAACCTTAATCTCAGCTTTTGCGAAGCTCGGAGGTCTTCAGATGCTCTCTGTGTGTCAGGTTGGGCCCCTCTCGGCACAGCCTCAAACCACAGGCTGTGGGGCTCCAGCCAAGTTTCCGCAGATGTTGAGATGGCATTTATGCAGCCCTCAAGGCCGCACTCTTGCCTTGCCCGTTGTAAGCCATGGGCCCTGGCTGGCGCGTTGGCCTGCCGCTGAGTCTCTCCAGTCTCTTGAGCCCTCTCCAGTCCACGGAGCCCTCTCAACAGGCTGGAGATGATGGTTAAGAGCTCTCGCGTGCCAAGATTTGAGTAGGAGATAACAGTGACCATTGCCTTTTCTCGTCCAAAGCCAAAACGCACAAACGGGCTCTGTTTGGCTTTGGTAAGGGCTTGGAGAAAGGATTCAAGCTGTTTGCTTGACTTTTATCTTTTGGTGACGAGCACATACGGCGGTGCTGAGTTCAAAGCCCTGCAAACTGGCGGGAGCGGGAGCTGATGTGGGTTTCTGAACGTCACCTCGCCGACTCGCTTCGGCCACAGCCCGGAGGCGAAGTGAAACCGAGCTGTGCGGATGCATCTTTGTTGAGATGGCAAATTCCAGAGGAGCGGGCAGGGCTCGCAGTCACGTGTGTCTTGCAGTTTAGTTGAGCAGCACTTCCAGGAGCATCTCCACCAGGCGTGAGGTGAGCTCCCACCACCTCCTCACCAGCCTCATGTGGCCTTCAGAGCCACGGCGGATGAGAGCGGACGCTTGCTGCTAGGTATTTTGGCCGAAGCTGAACTTGCATCCTAAAAATCCCAGCTACAGCCATCTCCGGAGCCCCCCCCGTGGCTGGAGTTCGGTTCCAGCTCACGGCCCAGAGCCTGCGCCCGTAGGTTCGTGTGACCAGACTTCAGCGGCAATTCCTGCTTGGGGTCCACGGCCACCTCTGCTGGCCCTGTGCCCTGCTCCCCTCCCCCTCTCAGAGCAGGGTCTTCCCAGAACTTTGCCGGTGGAGCAGCTTGAGCACGAGTGGGGAACTGAGCTGCCTTAAAAACCAAACACTTTTTCTTCTCTTTTTTGTTAAAATATCCAACCTAATGGAAACCACAGGCCGCAAATGAGGAGCTAGAAGAGGGACAGGAATGCCTTAGGGTGCTGGGCTGTGAAATCACAACCCGAGTAGCTCTTCACCAGATGCTTCTTCAGCGTGCTCGGGATTTGCCTGGCGCTCCTTGGGGTACACCGAGGGCTCTTCCTGCCCGCGGGTGCACGGAGGGGCCTCTGGGCTGCGTGAGGCTGTGCTGGCTGGGGAGGTGGCCGACCCCACGAAGCTGCTTTGCTTCGTGGCCACCCTTTGTTCCCACCGCTGACCTGCTCCTGCCTTTCCAGGATCACGAAGACCAGCCTCCGCTTCCACCCTGCCTTTCCCGATGACATCAACAAGTTGAAAGTCACCGGCGTCTCCTACCTCGGCAACAAACTGAAGTTCACCGTCACCAAAGAAGAGATCAGGATCAAAGTGACCGAGTCGCCCCAGGACCCTCCGGCATCTCCCCTGGAAGCTGTGCTGGAGGAGTCGGGGCAGTGGTTTCCCCTGCGTGAAGGTACGGTGTGACCGCCTAAAAGAAGGGGGTCTGTTGCCTAAAACAAAGACAATTTGGGGAGAAACCATTCCCATATCTCACACAGGTTGGTTTTTGTTGTAGGGCAGAGCGTCTCTTTCCCCACGGCAGCCGGCTGGATTCAGAGGTCGTCCACCAAGGCAATTTAAACCTCGGCTGCTCTGGGTTTTACCCACCAAAGCGGCGGAGACAAGTTGAAGAGCAGATGCTGGCAGAGGGGGAAGGCAAAGGTGGGGTGGAAGATGGGGGTCCCGGGCTGTGCCATAAACCCTTTGCCCGCACGGGACTGTGCGTTCTGTCTTTGTGGCCCCGGGGAGGGGTGGTGGACTCGGAGCTCTCACCGTGGCTGGGGTGGCAGCGGCTCCCCGAGCGATGCTGAGCATCCTTGTCCGTGCTGGGGGGCACTGAGCCCCCTGGCTCCTGTTCACGTGCCTTCAACATCTCTCACTTAGCAGAGGAGACGAAATCAAGCCTGAAAGCGACTGTTTTAAAGGAGTTATCCAAACGCCTGTGACTTGTTTATGCTTTAAACATCTGCATTTATAAGGGTGCCCCTAGCTGATAAATCTGTATTTAGTCCAGCCCACGTGCGTGCCGACTCCCAGCTCCTCCAGCACGTCCTGGCTCGGTCATCGCCTTCTCCTAGACGCCTGCGTTGCTCGGGGTCTCAAAGGGCCGTGGAGGCTCAGCCACCGCTCCTTCGCCACGTCGCTCCCCCTGCCAGCGAGCAGAAAGAGGAGGGTCCCTGGCCGCAGCGCGCAGCTGCCTCTGGGGCTTCAACACACCGAGCGCCCGGGACCCCCCAAATCCTGCTGACCCTCTTGTGAGAACAACTGGCGTGGGGCAGCAGGCAGCGCTGTGGGGTGGATGGAAGCAAGGCTGGAGCTGAGCGTTATTTTGGCACTAACATTAGTCACAAAATACACAGCCAAAAGCATTTTGGCCCCGTTTGGGCAGCAGCGCACAACTCCTTTTCTTTTGAGTTATTTGGCGTATAACATCCCTCTCGTGTTTTTAACCCCTTCTCTACATTACCGTCTCTCTTTTCAAGCAGTTTTGGAGTTAGAGCCCTTTTAACTTGGCGTTTGAAGGGCGATCGGAAGCCTAGGCATCAGTTACCGTTAATATTGTCGTCATCTGACATAAGTGCGGCGTTCTTCTGGGGTCTGAGCGGAGTCCCCCTCCAGCTAAGTATCCTCCGGGCGAGCAGTGACCTCCTGTGTATTTGCTTAAGGCATTTGTGGTGTCCTCGAAAGCCCCGAGGGAGAGAAGGGGAAGGGCTGTGCCCATGGATGATTGCAAAGGGGGGCACGATACCCCCCAACACCCAGCTCTGCACCTCGCAGCATCCTCCCCTCCTGCATCCCCCTTCCGGGGGGGGGGGGGGGTTGGTGCCGCGTCTCCCGGCCCCCCGCCTTTGCTGGAGCAGACATGGGTGAAAGCGAGGGGCTGTCGAAGGCACTCCCTGCCCTGCCGGGGTCTGTCCTCTCCAAACAAACCCCAGGGACCCTGGCTGAATCCCACAGAGTTTATAAAAAGCCCTGCGGCTGCTCCCTGCTGCAGGCAGCATGTGGGAACGCTTAGGGAAAGAGGCGAAGTGACTCCCCCGCCTTATAATTACGCTGGCGCTCTGTCAGGGCTCGTCGAAAGTCACCCAACCCCTAATTAGCAGCAGTTCTCAGCAGCAGGGCAGGGCAGGACAGGACAAACGGATCCCTCTGTCCCCTTGCCCCCTGTAACAGCCCCGTGGGCTGCACCTGGGTTTGGATTTTGATGGGGCTGGGGATAAAGCCCAGCTCTAAGCCAGGTGGCACTAAAAGGGGTCCATCGCCGTGTTCCCCTCCCCGAAAAAGGGCTCCTTTTCGTCCAGTGGCCAAAATGAGCCGGCTCTGGCCCGGGGGGGCAATAGGGAGGGCTGGCACAGAGCAGTGCAGTTGCACCCCGCGCTCATCCCCTCTCCTTGCCCGGGGACCTGCTGGGGGCTGCCCTGCAGCCAGCTCGCGAGGCTCGGTCCCCTCGGAGGGGGTGACCTCTCATCCGCTCGAGCGTGTCCCCGCGGCCCAGGAAACCTCTGCTTCTCTCCCCTCCTCAGTCAGAGGTGGGGCCCCCGTGGCCTGTGGCTGTTTTGGGCTGGGTGGCCCTAAGGGTGACGGGGATTATCATTTCCCCTGGCTGTGAAAAGCACGATCAGAGCGGAAAAAGCCGTATTTCTGTTGTCCCTTTGGCACCCCCCCACCCTGCGCTACACACACGCATGCAGAAGACTTGCAATGTGTGAAATGGTTTAATGATTTAAATAGTAATCGCCGAGGCTGGAGGGATGCTGTGCTCCACACAGGTTGAAAGGAGTTTAAAAAAAAACAGGGCGAACGAAAATAATCGACCTGCCCCAAGAAGTGTGGCCAGGAGCCGGGGCTGGGCGCTGCGGGGCTGGGGGTGCTGGGCCAGGCAGGGGGGGGTGAGGGGGGATGCAGCCGTGTGGGAGACGCTTGTGGGGCTGCCTCCCCCCGGCCACGCTGCCTGGTCGGCGTGAAAGCTTGCGGACGTGGCCCCAGGCGGCAGGGATGGCTGGGTTGTGCTGGACCAGTGGCCTTTTCGGGGGGGCCGCCAGCAATGCGAAGGAGTTTCCACAAGCCCTTCTCCCACCGATCACTTGTCCTCGTCGTCGCTCCCGCTGAACTGGTAGGTGAAGAAGCTGACGGAGTCCTGGGCGAGCTTGGAGAGGTGGATGACGCCCATGATGACCAGGGCGGCGAGCAGCAGCGGCAGCACCACGCTGCCCGCCGTGGCCAGGGCGTTGTAGCACCTGGCCTTGGAGCTGAAGCGCCGAGCGGCTTCCACGTCCCCGGCCACCTTCCGGTCCCGCGCCTGCAACAGCCAGAGATGGGGCAGCGGCACCCGGGCTGCCCGCAGCTCCCTCCCCGAACCTCCTCCCAGCCTGGCTACGTGGCTTTGGTGCCCTCGCAGCCCGCAATTTAGCCCTCCGGGCAGTGCCACGCCGCCGGCTGGCTCCGTGCCGTCCAAGAGGGTGGCCATCCATCCATCCATCCATGTATCCATCCATCCCTCCATCCCAGGCTGCCCCCCGGCTCTGTGCACTCCTGCTTGCCCCAGCCCTGCTGTCTTTGCTGCTGGGTTTTTCCCTTCTGCTTCTCCCCTGCTTCTTGTGGAGCCTTGCTGGCTCCAGCCCTCGCTTTCCCCCATCTCTCCACCTCTCCTGGTCCCGTCCAGCTGGAGCTGCTCCTGCCAGAGCAGGTGGAGGGGCTGGGGACATCATGGCCCCCCCAGCACCTTCTAGGAAGAAGCAGTTGGTCCTCCGGCAGCAGCAGGAGGCTGTGGTTATCGAGGGGGTCTCGCAGCCTTGTTAATAGGTGGCAGGAAAAGTATGGGGGCTTTACCAGGCGATGGTGTCGCCTGCAACCATCCCTTGAGGGTGTTGGGCTCTCGTCCCCCACCCCAGCCCCCCAAGTAATTATTTCAGATGCTCTGTGACTCCTTGGGAAGCCCATCCCTTGGTGTCAGCACGGGGAGGGCTCCCGGGTGACCCCAAATGTTCAGTCTCCCATCCCCGCTCGGCGCCCGTACCTTGACGGAGAAAGCGAGCGCCACGAAGCCGAGGCAGCAGAAGTTCATGTAGATGGTGTTGAAGATGGACCAGACGAGGTGGTCGCGGGGCAGCGGGGAGGCGCCGACGGTGGCAGATGGCTCCCGCTTGTGGGACGGTGCGGGCAGGTACTCCTCCCGTGGGTAGGAGGTGTCCATGGCCACGGAGAGGGGCACCCCGCGCCTCTCCTGCTCCACCAGCCTGGCTGGGGGAGCAGGGCAGGGCAGCCCCTTTATATAGTCCTTGTCTACGGCACGGCCTCGTCTCCTCTATATATAAACCCAAGAAATTACAGCCCTCCCCGGGCTGTGGTTATCGACATGCTTGGCTGGGAGCTAGGAGAAACAAACTTGGTTTTGCGAGCCTACGGGCTTTTTATATCCAGCCTTCCTCCCGCGATGAGGAGCAGACAGCTCTAGCGTGACGGAGGGAGAGGCTGAGAGCTCGGGGAGGACCGTCGGGATGGAGCCATGGGATGACTCTGAAACCAAGCGACCGTCACCCCGAGGGGCCGATACGAGACAGACCCTCGGTGCCAGGATCTCTCGCTGCGCCAGCTTGCACCGATACCTTCAGCCCAACCCCTCCAGGTGGCCTTGGCTGGGAAGACCCCTCATTCGCAGCGCATTTGGGCCGCCGAATGCATTAAATGGGAACTTGATACCAAAACGTGGAAGAGCTACTTCTGTGAGGGTCCCTGGAAGTTGGAGGAGACGGGGCTGTGTGGCGGGATGGGGTGCGTACGGCCAGAAAAACACGGAGATTTTTTTTCTTTCCTCCTCCTGCCACGCCTAAACTTTTAGGAAGAAACTTATCTGGGTTCTGGGCTGGAAGTGCTCTGCACCCCGGCGGGGATGGAGGCAGAGAGCCGTGGAGCCGGCAGCGGGAGGAGGCGGCTGTCCCGAAGACATGCAAGGACCCTCTTCTCCTTCCCCGCTGTGAATAAGGCAACAGGTGAGCGGGTTTGGCAGGACGAGCTTTATTAGCGGCAACAGTGACCCATACACACGTCACAGCTCGGTTAAACACCGGGAAGCCCAGCAGCTCCCTGCCGAGGCACATAAGCGAAGAAGAAAGGGGGGGCTATCCCTGGCGTGCCAGCCCGGGCCACCCATCGCCCTCCATGCGGTGACCGTGCCGGGACACCCAGGGGTGCAGGCAGCGAGGGGACATGGCGTTACTCTCTTTCCCCCTGTGCCACACACCCAAAGTGGGGACACGGGGACATTTTGGGAGGAGGAGGAGGAGGGGGGAAGGAGAAGCACCCCACGGGGTGGCAGCAAGCAGGTCGGTGGCCGCGCGGCGGTCAGGTGGTGGTGTTTGAGATGAGGGTGACGATGACGGCGCTGATGACGAGCACCACGGTGATGACCATCAGCAGGGTGCAGATGATGTTCCACACCTTGGCACGGGCACCGTGCCGCCGGGCGCCCTCCACGTCCCCCAGCACTTTGCAGTCACGGGCCTGTGGGGGCAAACGGGGGGGTCAGCAGGGGGGACCCAGCTGGGGGCCCGGCCCGGCCCGGGGGTGGCCGCAAGGAAGTGGGGGGACCGCAGGGACGCATCGCCCCGGGACAGGGGCTGAAGCCACGGGCACTGCCCGTTCCCTCGCCCGCAGCCCGGGCTCTCCAGGCGCTCGGAGCAGGCAGGCGGGATCGGGGCGGGGGGGACCGGATCTGGGGGTCCCAGGGCAGGGTGGTATCAGGGGGATCTGGG
>VYZW01016644.1:6037-23339 GCA_013401315.1 Balaeniceps rex | reverse complement strand
GAAATGTGGGAGAAAGGAAAGGGATGACGTTAAAGATGGTCAATGGAGCATTTCCATGTTAGTCATAAATTAGAATATCTGGGATCAGTCCAAGCTAATCTGGAAATCTGTTGTGCAAGTGTCTATGTGAGAATGAGTCACCTGAGAGTGTCTTTATAGTCCAGAGAAAGACAAACGCTCTTCCAGGATGGATCAGAGGAATCACACCTTAGAAGTGTCTACTTCATATATGGAAAACCTGGGTTTAGTCCCTGCTTCTACTGCAGGGAATTTCATAGAATCATAGAATCATAGAATCATAGAATGCTATGGGTTGGAAGGGACCTTTAGAGGTCATCTAGTCCAACCCCCCTGCAGTGAGCAGGGACATCATCAACTAGATCAGGTTGCTCAGAGCCCTGTCCAACCTGAATTTGGCTAACACCTCCCTGTTTGACCCATCAAAAGCAGGGGAACCCTAGGTAGGGAGGAGGCGGGAGATGGTGTGACCATATTTTGAACATATTTCAGCCTGATAGATGTGCTCTAAGAACACTTACTAAAGCAAGATCCTCAAGTGAGACAGGTAGAAGAAGGCTTCATTTGTGGATCCCAAGAGCCATATAGGTATTGCTGAATTCTGTCAGCATTGAGACACTTTGTGGCACAATCACAATTAGGCAGTGAGAAAACTTTCCTGCAGAATATTGGGAACCTGGTTCAGTTAATCTAAATTTGCCTCATTTGGGGATTTAGGCACCTGAATTTCATGTACATGACCAGCAGAAACTCCCTCCTGCCATCTACTTTTCTGGTCTCTCTTCATGTAAGAACCTGACCCCAGCAGTAAGAACCATGTTTGGTCTTCTGGGAGATTGCTGTCAGACCGCTCCTTTATGCTTCTCCAGTTTTAGACAAAAAAACTACTTAAATTCTAATTTTTTGGAGCAGTCTGAGAAATGCAATTTGCCTGCTGTGATGTCTCACTTTTTTTCTCGTAATAAGTAATCTAATGGTTACTACAGCTGTCCAGAAAGCAAACAGCCAGGGTTCTACATCCTCTCTGGCAGGAGAGGATCCTAAACCACCTTTCCTCCATTTCACAGGACTGCCCTAATCAGCAGACATTCTCAAAGGGGAACTATCCCTGTTTCTGAAGTTTACCACTGAACACTTGAGAATGAAAATGTCCTCAAGCCATTAGGAGCCCAGGACCCTGACTCCTAGAAAGGGGACAGAAACAAGGCGATGGACCCTTCTCCCAGGGGTGTGTCCCTTGACTGTGACCACAAATTAATTTTTAATTATGCGATAATTGTTTTGAAGAGTAGAACTGTTGCTATTTAGTGTATATATATATTTAGAGAGAATAATCCTTGCTCTATTAGACACTTATTCTAACTTAGGTATGAGTAGCTGAGCTCCTAACAATAGCCATGCATCTGCACAGGCATTTTGGTGCATGAAGTTCAGTTGATAGGTCTGTTGTTTTCCTAATGCACCATGAAAGTCTTAATGACCGTGTAGTTCCTGGGCCAGTCTGGTGATTTAATACTGAGTTATTAGTAAATATAGAGCTTGGCTAAGTGAGAGGGTCTTCTTCATCAGCTACAATCCCAGTTGTACTATTTCAGTATGGTTATCTATATACCACACAGAGTATGTCACTTCTTCCTCCTGCCAGGCTACATTTCTACTTCAGTGTAAAAAGATGTAAAGCTAGAAGATTAAAAATTGACATTATTCAGGCTTTTGAAGGGGAGGGAGTTTATGAGGCCAAGTCACATTATCGCAATTTCCAGCCATGTAGTGATAAATGGTTTTGACTCATTCCTCTCTGATGAAATTCCCTCCTCTGGAAAGTGGAGAGCTCACAACATTCTCACAATATTGGCTTAAACTATTCCCATTGACTTGACTCTGATTTTCCTGAAGGTTTTTTTTTCACAGAAAGACTGAATAATGGAAAAGAGCTCAACTCTGAATTGTTTTTAAGACTACGGTTTAATGATGAGCACAAATCAATCTAGTCTAGGTCCATGCAGCTAATTAAGGGAGCAATTCCTTCAGAAGCAATTCTGGAGCAATTCTCCTGTTCTTCCTCCTCACCCTGAATTGGCATTCATGTGGCTGAGTGATCAGGTGGATCAGAAAGGCACTGGGTGAAAACTATGGGGTTTTTTGATCTCTTTTGCATTCAGAAGAACTAATTTCCTGATATCCTGATTCTGATATTTCAGGATCTCTGTGATGCTACAAAGGAGACTTGAGAGCTGGTGGTTAGCATGGAATTTCCCCTTTGAAAACAGCCCTAGATTGCCTTAAATTCACTGTGAAAATAAACCCTTTATTTAGGACAGTGAAGCTGGTTCTAGCTCTGCATGCATCTGAGAGAGATACTTCACTGGGACTTAACGCAGTTGTGTGGGTCTATGATCGAGACCAGGGTTCCCAGGATTTAAACACTGAAGACTGATCTGGCAAAGACAAAAGCAAAACTTAGAGCCACATTTACAAGGAAATTTGTAAAATACCCAGCTATTTTCCTTGAAAAAAACATTGTTTACTCTTCAGAGGACTCATTTCTCTAAGGCAATGCTTATATTTGGGAGTGAACTAATTTTTACTAATATCACTTAAAGTGATAGCTGACAGAACCAGACTGGCAGAGTACTTCAGAGTCCCATTGGGCTGAGACCAATTTTGTTTGTGCTGACAGAATGCACCCCAGCCACATGGAAGGATGTAGCTTCTTTCATCTAGACAAAACCATAATAGTAGATGCTAGGAGTATCTTAGTAGATGCTAGGAGTATCTAGTATCTAGGATGCTTCTAGTTTCTATGGGCCACAGCTCCAGGTCTTGTCCTCCAAGAACACCAGTCCCTTGGACAATAGGGTGAGGATTCGCCTCACCAAATTCAAACATTTACAGCATAGAAATAGAAATTTGTGGTACTCATTATAGTGTCTCTGAATAATCAGTGGAAAGAAATAAGCTCTTTAGGTTGTTAGAGGTTTCATCTTAACTCAGGTGTCTAAAATAGGCCGCGCGAATCAAACTAAAGAACCAGACTGCACACTGCTACCAAGTATATTTTCTGCCTTTTATCTGCACTACTGCGGGAGAAAAAAACCTGGCTCCATGGTGCTCAGATTGGTAGAAGCTTTTAGGATTCAATCTGCTGCATAAAGAAAAAGAGTGAGGGAGAAAACAGTTGGGTTTATGTGGTATTACATACATTTGGCTCCATTTTCATATTGATTGTATATATAAAAAAGGGGAAAAGTAAATAAACATGAGGAGGATAATGTCCCAAATTGAGTTTTATCACAAGTGCCTCCTGCTGGGATTTGAGAGCAAAACCTTCCCTCGAGGGGACAGAATAATATCATTTTAGTTATGGCCATATTCTTCATTTGGAACCCCCTCATCAGCATGTCAATGCATGTTATTCACTGCTTGGAGAGACAATAAAATCACAGGGCCCATCTTTAGAACGAAACATGCATGTTACCAACATTTACACTACAGAGATCTTGGCCCTTAATAAAACCTACATCCAGTAGCGAAGTTATCAAATGGAGTTGTGCTCATTTTCTTTTATACGCAATGAAGGGGCACAATATATCTTTACCAGCAGCTGGGAAATTAATGCTACAACTAAAATGACATTCCGCGTCTCAATGAATGATTTCCTGTGGGGTTCGGATAGTGGCTGTGACGAGAAGAGGTGTGATAATGGATCCAAGTCCATAATGCATTTATCCCCAGGTGTACTTGCTCAATCTGTTCCTTGTGCAGCTTTTTTGGGCTTAGTAGGACTTTTAGAGTTTTATTTTGCTGCACTGAGGCAAATGGTGATGATTCACTTTTAAAAATCTGCGAGGGGGAAGTTTTTTGTGCTTGTGAGATTGTGTGGAATGAGATTGGGCTGCTTCGCCCTGGGATTTCTCAGAAAGGAAAGAATTGAGATTTTTTTCAACAGTAGCACAAAACAGAGTTGTGCCACCATTTCTTTTTAAGACGGGGAAACTGAGGCACACAACAGTAAACCTTAATAGGCTGAAGCAGGTTGCTAAAACCCAGCTTCTTTCCTGTGCCATTCCTCTCCTGCAAGGAGAGCAACACTGCAGAAAACGTATCTTCTTTTACAGCTCAAGTGCAAGTCATTTCTAAGTATGCTTCATATTAAGGTTTACCCATATTAATAATTCAAAAAGGGCTAATACATGATTAATAAATATTATAAGCATGTTACAGTCCCAAGTAACATTTCTCAAAGAGGACAGCAAGAGCTCCAGCAGATCTTTTAGGTAGTAGGTTGTATGTCGGGAGTTTACCCCATTAAACTATCCAGTAATTTGTATGAAGGAATTAAGCACTTTTCAAAATAGCTCCTTAAAAACAGAATTGTAATACAATGGATTTGTCTTCTGTGATGAGGGGAAATACGCAGAGAGGCAGAACAGTGTCTTGAAATGAAGTAGAGAGAATCTTAATCAAATACATCAGGATGGTGGAATGTTATAAGTTGAAGATGACTGTGGGAAAAAAAAAGCTGCCTTATGGCTCATAATGTCTTTCTTAAAGGGGATCCCTCCCCCATTTTGCTTTTCATTTCACTTAAGGAGGATGATGGGGCTGCTACTTGATTATTTATCTCTTCAGTATTATTAGTAAATAATGTTAGTACATTATTGTCACTAGTGCATACACACCAGATATCTCTATTGCAAAACTATTACTATATTCCATTATCAATATTAGTGCTATTGTACCTCTGAAAGCTGGGATGTGAAATTTCTGGGCAGAGGGAGCTTAGGTTTTTCTGGAAGACCCTGCACATGAGCACAGCTATCCACTGGCTTGGAAAAATCCAAAGCCCACGTCAAAGCTGCAGTAATGGGAGAAGAAAATACAAATCCATTGGCACCCTGTGTAACATCTATCTACCTTTGGGTTCGTACGGTGCTGAGTGCTATACAGCCATGGGTCTGCCACATCCAACCTGCAATCTCAGTGCTGGAGATGCAGAGGTCTAGAGCTCGTGGCATGGAGAAGTCACCCATTTCCCCATCAGGCTGCCTTGGTCCCGGCATGAGCTGACTCACTTGGCAGCGAAAACTCCTCTCCTCTGTCTCAAAATCCCCCCAGTGGTTCCTGCACTTCCCCACCTGCCTGCAGGAGGCTTTGTGAAGCTGTTCTGGGGGAGGAGATGCTGAAAACCTAAAACCAAAGGCTCCTTCAGGACTTCCTACATCCTGAAATGCCATGGGATTGCTTGGGAAAATATTGTAAAAAGGCAATATACAGCACCCTTCCCTGCTGCTGTAAGTAAGATCTGAACTGCTCTCCAGAAGGCTGAGTAACTCTGAAAACCCAGGAAAAAAGGGAAAAGCTTCTGCTCCTACCCCCAACCCTGTAGGAAAAAAAAAAAAAGGTTTTTATGGAAAAAAAAAAATCTGCAATTATCCAACACCAGACAACTTTCCGAATCCAGCTCACCTAAGCTATTTTTTTTTCTTCCCCTCCATGAGCAAAATGAATTCTGCAAGCAGTCACAGTGCTAATGGTCTTTTTTCACGTCGCTTCCCCTTGCTCCCCTAACTGAAGGCAGAACTGCAGAGACTTCAGGAGACTCTTCATGCTATCACTTCACAGGCTGGAAGGTGACAGCTTCGCCAGGGACTAATGCAGGCCGACATAATTGAATGTGGCCTGCAGCAAAGCAGCTGCCTGGAGCCACTGTTGATTGTAGCTGTCATCAGGTGGAGCTTGCTGCAGTAAAATACGGTCCGGAGGAATGCGGCTCTCGCATGCAGCTCCGTGGTGATAGCTTATTTACTCTTACCCCGCTACAACAGTTTTGTAGTTAATAATTGTCAGTATCCCACTGTTGAGTGAGCACAGATGCTCAAGATCTGAATCATCAATAATTTTCCCAGTAACCTGGTCTAGAAATTAAACAATGACCCTAATATTCCCATTTTTTGGGTGTATGTTGTGTGTTTCAGCATGTCGTCCTCTTTTTTTTTTTTTTTTTTGGACAACCTTAAATGATTTTAGAGATATTTCCTACGCCTGTTTATTTAACTGTCACAGGATGTGGGAGAAATATAATCTGCTAAATTAGGCATGAAAAACTGTACACAAGGAGAAGGCTCCCTGATTTCTGCCTTGAAAAAGAACTTACTTTAATTACAAATTCAGATAAAGAAGCAATCACATCTTCCATTTATACCGCTTTTTTCATTTCAAAGGATCGCACCACAATGAACAAGCAATAGGTTTAATCTTTTCTCCTTTATTTGGAGATTGTGAAGTGTAGAAGGAGTGTGAGAATATTTCATATGAATGAGACTGCAGGATCTCTCCCTTAGATGCAGTAAGGAAAGTGTATCTCAGATAACACTGATCTTTGCTACCTAAATCCTGCCTAAACTCTTAGTGGAAACCTATGCAAGCCCCAGGATAAACTTGGTCTATTTTTTTGATTCCTACTATTCACAAGCTATTTATAATACATTATAAACTGTGTGTACAATATTTAAATTTAATATGCTAAATATAGTATATACGATACCATATACCAAATATAATATACATTTAGTATATTTAAGATACCATATTTAAATTTAAATATAAAACACAAACCTTGGTCTGTATTAAAATATATACAGATCCTGTAGGTCTCAAATTATTATGCGGTTGCGCTGATAATATATTACTCTAGTTAAGTTTAAGAAGTGTCATTTTACTTTAAATACTTGTCATTTGCATTTTAAAAATAAATCGTATTGGTGTCACTGGCTTTTAGACACCCAGTGCTTCCACATCAGTTGGCAACGAAGGAGGTGCAGAGCTGCAGGTACATCAAAGAACTCAAAGTGAGTTGATTAAAAAAAAAAAAAAAAAGTAGAAGAAGGGATATTGGAGAAAAGATATGAAAAGAAGAATTGTCAGCCTATGCCTGCTGGATGTTTTGATTTGGTTGCTTTGCTGTTTGTACCTGCTTGGCTTCCTAGCAGATTAGTTTGGGGGGGATGATGGCAAGGGGGGTGGCTGTGTCTGCATTGCAATGTCTCACACATGTTCCTTGCTGGGACGCAGGAGCGGTCCATCCCTTCAGATGTTTTCATGAGGTTCTGTCCAGCCTGTAGCACCTGGACCAGCCCCATTGCAGGCTCAGGAGTCCCAAAAGGCTCTACAAACTGAAGTTTAACTTGCAGAGAACACTTTTCCTGAGCAGCTTTTTGGGCCTTATTCAGGTTTTGATTACTTTGATTTTGCGCTCAGTCCATCTCTCCAGCTGCATTATTGTGGGGTAAATAAGATGGCAATTAGACCTGTTATTATAATGATTGATCTTGTTGATTCTAGTTTTCATCCAGGATTACATTGCGGATGCTGCTTTGATTTGGTGCTAACGGAACTGGTAGCAACATTTTGTCCTTTCTCTGGATACTGAACTTCTCTTACACTGCTGCAAATTAAGAATAATTCTGGTATATAATTGGTGTACGATAAGAAAATTATGCATGGTGAATGAAAGCTGTGGGTCTGACTCGGGTTGTCCTTAAGGTGGTTTCACAGCAATGTAGCTTTAATGACTTCAGCAGAGTTACTGCTGGTAGATGCCCTCATGAGTAATCAAAAGCGGAACTGATCGCTCGTATGCAGGGCTCTTCTACCCCAGACAAAAGGTATTTCTTTCTAAACCTCAGCTACTTAGTCGGTTGTGAAATATTTCTTCCCTTCCTTGACAGAACTGGATCTGCTGTTTATGAAAAGCAAGTATTAATTATACAAGGTTTAGCCACAAACATCTGTTTTTTCTGCTTTTAAATAAACATGTCTCTTCAGCTGGTACTGAGCGTTCTAGGGGAAGGGAAAAGATGCACACTGCAAAATATCACTGTGGGTTAACACAAGTGGTCTGATTATCTTGTCAGGGTTGACTCCATACCTTACCCAAAACACGAGCAAGCAATATTCTCATAAACAGTAAAAAAATGTATTTTTAGTAGGGGATCATGATGTCGGCTCAGCTGTCTGCTTGTATTTAGATTTTGGGAGCTTGCAAGAGGATTAAAACCNTTTTTTTCTTTTTTTTTTTTTTTCCTTTTTTTTTTTTTTAACTTGTCACTGCAATAAAGTTGGCTGTGGCTCTGGGGAGTCCTCTGTAAAGTACAATGCCCTGGGCTATGGGAGATGGAGCCCTCAATAACTGATATGAAAGGTCCTTAATTAAGCACTTAGCATTTCAAGGCAGTTATCACGGCTAGCCCACAGACCGAGCTGGCAGTCCGTCACCACCGATAGGCCACCTAGATGACTAACGTGAGTTGAGTCGAGTCTTTTGTACTTTAGGCGAGGAGCCCCGAGGCACAGGCTGATCTGGTGACCCTCCCAGATACACTTTCTCTGCCGGAAGGAACTGGATATCGGATGTGACAACACTGCAGACGGGGAACGTGTTTTTTTTTCTTTTCCCCCCTGAAGAGCAAGGATTGAGGAGAAAGTTAGAATGACAGTGGCACTTTCTTGGCTCTGCGCGTTGGTATGAATATGACCAAACCAAATGAATGAATAATTAGGAATGTATTATGAAAACAGAAGGGAAAATCCTGTTGCTGTGGTGCATTCAATTATTTCACCGATCACATATGGCCATTGGGAAGTCAACTAAGAAAGACACTGCTCGTCCCCACAGTACCACTCTCCTTCCAGTTCTCTTTGTAATCCTCTGGACATGAGAGCATAAATGTTTCAGGGGAAGTTTATCTTTATATTAAGGAGAGGGGGAAGACTTTTGTGGCATTAAAATGGAAAGGGTTAATGGAATGAACTATAGATTAAATTGTAAAGCAATCAAAGAAAACCAAACACTTTATAGCAGACAACCATCTTCTGGTGTTTGGGTCTGTGTCAAGCCATGGATGTGGAAAATTAAAGCCATACTGAGAAGGGAAATGAACCATGTCTAATACATCCCCAGCAATAAAATGTTTTCACTAGGACTGTAAAACTGTGGCTTACATTAGGAAAAAGAAAATCAAACTATATGTCAATTCCACATCATGGGACATGAAGTGTCCACAAAAATTTATATTACTATTTAGAAGTGTTTCATTCTGGTGTTTTATTGTGATTGGATGCGCCCTTCTCAGTATCTTTTGACTGGTATGAAAATGATTTGAACTACTTTTTTAGCATTTATTTTACATCTATTACCTGTTCTATTACTTTTTATTATTTTATTGTGCTTGTGTAGAGGATTTTGCACAGTTTTCATTATAATGTAACATTAAGTCAATTTATTTGTGTATTACACGCTGTATAATTGCACCTTTTTTTGTGGAACAATTTGGATTTCATTATCCAACAAATCAGCAGTGTTACATTTTGAAAAGCTCTTGTTAGAAATCAAGTGCATTTTCCAACTAAGACAACAGAGGTCAAGTTTGCATCAAAAAGGGAGCAGAAGATTTCTTGCCTAAAACACTTGCACAGATGAGGAAGGTCATGGTGGAAACAGAAATACTCATTTCTTTAAGAAAATATTTAATTACTACGGTCCAGATCAATGGAGATCAATATTTGTAAGAAGGGAAATAGTATGGAACAAGGCAGTCTGACATGGGACAAGTTTGAAGGGGAATAGATCAAGGTAAAACCAAATGGGTGCATGGAACATGTAAAAAGTAACAGCTATTTTGTTTAATATTCTTCTGTATCATTCTGTTCCTTAATTTACAAGTGCCATAAAGAATATAACTAACATAGGCAAAGAGAAGCGTACATCTGTTTGTGCAGATCTGCTTTGCCATCATTTATCAGGCTTAAACCTTTCATAAGAGGTGACATAACAGCAGTTGCATCTCTCTCAAAGGTGAACTGACAGCCTCTCTGAAAAAGAAACGCAAAATAACATTTTCAATAACACACCAAGAATGAGAATAGAAGTGAAGATACAAACCTTCACCTTTTTTTTAACCTGCAAATATTCCTATGTCGATCCCTCAGCTCTTCTCTGGTAGTTATTACAACTTCACTCAGAAAAGTTAAATTTAGCTCGTGAGTAAATAAATTAACAGGTTGCACCCTGAAAACCTTTCCACTCTTACACCTCATATGTCATTCAACTGTCCTGTCGTGACACAGTGGGACCACCAGCTTTCAGAGGGGTATGATTTCACCCCTTCTTTTTCTCTTCTGTTTAGCAGGGCCTTTTTATGAAAAATATTGGATTTACAGGCAGGGATTTATGTGTGTGTGTCTGTACAGTGCTAAGCAAAACTGATCTACAGGATCACTTGAACTTCCATGATCAGTGAGCCCTCCAGGACTTCTAGAAATGAGGGAAACAGTGGAAATAACCTGCTTTTAGTGCTTTAAGTGTTGTTAGCTTTTATGTGGAATTGAAATCCTTTGAACTGAAATGGATGGAGAAAGTGAGAAATGGAATGGTATTTTGCAAATGCAATTTTTTTTCTTGTATTGGAACTATTTTGCTGTTGATAGATTTATTCCTCTGCAATATTGTTCTGACAGACTTGTGCTCTGTACTGAAATTCCTTAAGGAAGATGTGAGTAAAAGCAAAACAGATTTGGATGCTTTTTCAAATGTAACACTTTTTCAACAAATTGTCAAGTTCACTCTTGAGCTGTGGTTTAAAGTCTTCACCTGCTTCGCGGTAGCAGATGAATCAGAAAAAAAAAGCTGAGTATTTCAATTACTAATAACACCTTTTAACTCAGTCCTTTAATTCTCTTTTCCATCACAACTGGCTCAGAAGCTCTACTACAGAAAGCCTTGTTTACTTCAGCCTCCCTCCCCAACCACACATCAAATCGCAATGTATTTCAACACTTCTCAAAGGTTAAACAAAGGACTGAGGACTACAGCAGAACAATGCAGAGTCACTGCCCAGTAATAAATTTTTTTTTTTCATTTCTAATGCCTGTAATTCAGGCTCCGGGCTCTTTTGGGTGTGTGTATGTACTGTATGTTTGAGCACTCTACCATTCAATGCTCCAATATTAAAAAGAATCACATATTTAACACCCCAAATTCTTCACTTGATTTGAACTGCTAAACAACTGTAGTTTTTCACATTTCATGAGATTGATTCTAGGGATGTGATCATCCTCCTGTACTTGACACTGGTGAGGCCACACCTTGAACACTGTTCAGTTTTGGGCCCCTCACTACAAGAAAGACGTTTGAGGTGCTGGAGCGTGTCCAGAGAAGGGCAACGAAGCTGGGGAAGGGTCTGGAGCACAAGGGCTGTGAGGAGCGGCTGAGGGACCTGGGGTTGTTTAGCCTGGAGAAGAGGAGGCTGAGGGGAGACCTTATCGCCCTCTACAACTACCTGAAAGGAGGTTGTGGTGAGGTGGGGGTTGGTCTCTTCTCCCAAGAGGCAATGGCCTCAAGCTGTGCCAGGGAAGGTTTAGATTGGATATTAGGAAAAATTTCTTCACTGAAAGGGTTATCAAGTATTGGAACAGGCTGCTCAGCGAAGTGGTTGAGTCCCCATCCCTGGAGGTATTTAAAAGATGTGCAGATGTGGTGCTTAGGGACATGGTTTAGTGGCAGACTTGGCAGTGTTAGGTTTACGGTTGGGCTTGATGATCTTAAAGGTCTTTTCCAACCTAAATGATTTTGTGATTCTATGAAAATGGATTTCCCCCACCTTCTTTAATGTTTTGCTTTATTTTCAGTGAGAATTAACATCTTTTATGGGCTGAGATGAGCTCAACAGCATACACACACAAGAAGTACATTCCATACCAAATTCCGGCATAATGCTAATAAATGTTTGTACTTGGGTCTGAAAAAAATATCCAACTCCTTTTTCCAGACAGAAATCAGTGAAAAACTTTACTTCTTTCTAGTAGACAGTCACACATAGTAATCAGTGGATTAATGAACTCCTTCACTTCAAAACATATCATCAGGAACTGAGTTGAGCAGCTGAGTAGGTGATGATCCAATGTGAAGTGTTTTGTCTCAGTTCCTCAGTTTCCCACAGACATATTGTGTGGGTCATTTAAGCCATTGAAAGCCAGAGCTTCAAGAGATTTTTAGATATTTAACAATCAATAACCCTGAGGTTTTTGGCTTTTTCCTTTCTTTAGCTCAATTTCCACATGTAAAAGTGTAATGGAGCTTTTCTGTGACTGCTGTTGAATAGCCGTGATGTTTGAAGTTCAGCTGTGATCCTAAAGAATGTGAAGCTTTTTTTTTTTTTTTTGAGGGCAAGGCCTGAACAAGTATCACTTCCATTCAGTAGCAAATTGCCTATGTCCATTCAGAGTGATAAAAACATGCTAGCATATAAGTTCTCAGTAAGATCTCTTCTAAAAGAAAAAAGACCAGCATGGCAGCATACTGCAAGCAAAAAGGAAAATGCTTCAAAAGAAATTATTATTATTATTTTTAACTCATTCAGATTCTGTGACAAAATCTCGCTCCTGTTGAATTCATGGCAAACACTCCCTAAGTCCGATAGAAGGTTTAATTGATTTGGTGGAGGCCCCATCCCTAGAAACATTCAAGGTCAGGTTCAACGGGGCTCTGAGCAACCTGATCTAGTTGATGATGTCCCTGCTCACTGCAGGGGGGTTGGACTAGATGACCTCTAAGGGTCCCTTCCAACCCAAAGCATTCTATGATTCTATGATTCTATGATTCTGATCAATAGGAACAACCCAGAACCTCAGAAGAGAGGAGCAATTCGCCAAAAATGCTATAGAAGAGGGGCATCAGAGCCAACATTTTCAGTACAGAGTGGATAGTCTAGCAGCTAAGCATCTAGATAATTTCCAGAGTGTTTAACTTTAGGCACTCAGATTGAAAATATTTACTTTAGTATTAATGGCAAACTGTTAAAGCTTTGCAGTTAATGATTCACTTTTATGATTGCTTTTTATCATATAGAGGTGACATTTAGTAAAGAGCCTGCACAAAAGTATGTAAAAATACTACAACAATATATATAAAGGAATTTCTTGTATATTTTTATCTGACATATGGATTTATCTTCATTTTAAAAAATTTTAGTATTATCATTTATAAGAACTTAATATGCTAATACTTTATAACAAAGCAAGTAGGACTAATTAAATTTGTATCTATACATTTTATATTTATAAATTGAATTTATATTTTACAACAGTTTGGATGATACTTCTGTGTTTTACAACGCACCTGATGGCACAATCTCCAATTCTAAAACCATTTTCTTAATGAAAACACAAATACCACCATGCACAGAGCAACCGTATGTGACATCAGAAAAAACAAGGACAAGATCAGAATATTGGACTACAAAGGACCAGATGTTTCATCTCCTGAAGAAATGGGCAACCATGTAACAAGTGTCTCGTTTAGAAGAAACCACAATATGTCAGCTATACACCCTGTCATACACTGTTGGCCATAAGACACTTCCTCATACCTTATAGCAGATAGGAGGTATGTGCTATACAGATTGCTGTGCATGACCAAAATTTTCAGCCATAACATGACAACGTGAACAGGGGACAGCAAGAACATTACCAAAAGCCAATAGCTCTACAACAGCAGGGAATTTGTTCATTAAAATTATGTGATAATCCTAGAAAACATGACATGCCCTGTACTAAAAAGAAGGTACTTCTGCAATTTGCAGGTACTGCCTGCAAATAATAGAACACAGTATAAAATAAAACTAAAAATGAAAATTTTCCAGTGTGACCAATGGAAAAAAATTGTCTTAGCATTCCAATTATAAGAACAAATTTTAACCTGAACCTCTAAATGGGAGACACAAACTAGGCGCATGATAATAAAATGAGAAAAGGAAGTACCTTGCCTAACTCCTGTCTCCAGCAGTGCACAGAAATGTGAAAATACCCTAAGCTGACAAAATCTGGTATTTTTCAATTGTTGTCAAAGTAACAATTCTGTCAAATAACAGCTCCTGGAAAGTGCAGCCTCCTTTATTTTTTAATAATCTTGGTTCATGAAGTATTCCTGTTGATTTCTCCACACCTTGAGTAAGTATTTATGACCGTAAATGCTCAGACTCTTTAATGGGCATTTGTACTAGATGCAGTGGAGTTACCTCAGAGATCTCCCATTATCTTTACCAGTATTTTTTCTTCCATGTTCATCCATTTCTGCTCTATATTTATCTCAGAAAAGCATCTTGAGTCCCAAAGACTGTTTGATAATAAGAATTCATAAGCAATGACTTATGCATAAGCAAAAACCTATTTACATGCAATTGATTCTGTGGGGAGAAGGAAACTGAACCTAAGATGACAAACTGCACGACACATTGAAGACCCATTTAATTTACATACCTAATCCAGGGATGGATTCTGTACACTGAAATTCAGTTTGTCGCCTCTTTACTGTCTATTGCTCCCTTCTAGGAAACAACTGTTATTGAAAAGTCTTTAACCGAGCACTCCTGATCTAGTAAATCAGAACCTTCATTCTTATGACTCCTGCACCCTTTCCCTAGGCAGGGCATCAGCAGTGGAGTAGGATTTTATTGGTATTTATGTGTAAAAAAAAAGGTATGGAAAATGTTTCCAAGTGAAAACAAGAGTTGAAGATCAGGCTGGGTGTACTGCACTGTCTTTGGTTAGAAGTTCAGGTGCACCTGTAGCAGCAACAGAATCAACAAACCCCATTTTTCTTCCGCCCCATATTCCCCAGTTTCTCATCTGTTGGTTACAAGTTTTGTTGAAGGTGAAGAAGAAAAAAGCCCAAAACTGCTATGACAAATTAAATTAGCATAGCGAAGGCTCAAATAAAGAAGAAGTAGGTTTTCTCGATGCACGGTTTATAATTATAATTATTTTATTTTATTGTTTTCTGGGGAGAGTCGGAGTTTCGAACAGTACTGGCACGTAGCTATTTCCTCTCTTGTGAGAAAGATGGGAGATGACATGTCAGTGCAATTCTTTGTCAGAAATATACATCTGCATGAAGAGAGTAGAGTTAAAAATTTAATCTGCAAAGCTATTTAGAGAGTGGATAGGCCTTGACAGGCCTCCCAAATGTATTAAAAGAACAAGAACAGCAGAGTTATGGAAAAAAAAAGCTGTTGCAAGCAAACAGAATGAAACTAAGCTTTCTTGACAGAATCAGTTTGCCAAATGACTTTAAAATTGCACTATGTCTTGTAGTTTTTTCTTAAATAGATTTTAATTTAAATGTGTAACGCAGAAGTAACTTGCTTAACTTCAGAGACCTGCACAGCTTTTCCTTAAAAAAGAAAAGAAAAGGACCCTCACAGTGATGTTTAGTCAGGTCATGAGGCTGTTGAAGGAAGGATGGATGGTGTTGATGTTGAGTAGTGTCTCGGGACTCTGGAGAGCTGGCTTCAGGTTCTGCCTATAAACAGACTTTGTGTGTGACTTTATGCAAGTTATTTGATCTTACTGGACCCATTTTTGCAAGCATCTTAACAATGTTCTGAGATTTGGGTTCCTATGTCACTGAAGTGCACATGGAAATTCTACCCTCTTTACCGCATGCTTCTCCGCCTGTGAAATGGAGACATGTTACTTTCTTTTCTGCATATATAACAAGTCTTTGAGTTAGGGCAGCTAAATTTAGGTGGTAGTCATCTTGCCTAAATAAAATTGTCTAAAAGCTAAACATCTATTCTAAATCAGTCTTGACTTTTTCTGCAGCCAAGAGTCAGGCATCTCCAGAGACCAATTCATTCTATCAATTTTAGATATGCCTATTAGAACAGGACGAATCACACTCTGAAAAGCCCTTTCTCCATTGCCTGTAGAAGAAATATTGATGACTGGTGTAGACTTCTACATGGCTAAAACCAGGAATCTTTTACATAGTTAAAGACAATCCTCTTGTCTGTAACAGTAGAGTACTCAGCACAAAAACTGTTAGAAAACAGCTATGTTAAAGTAAACAATACAGACCAGTCAAGTCTTAGATAATTGACAACTGGTTCTGCTCCATTGAAGCCAAATCTGTACCTCCCATATTTACAGCCTAGCACTGCAGAAACATCTACACAGTTCTCAACATCACATGCTTGATATGATCGTACGGAGTTGCTGGCTGGAAGGCAGCCTTCAGGGCTGTCCTGCAGAAGGGTGTTTGCTTCATGGCATGGACAAAGTAGAAGGCAGCCCCAACAGATGTTGATGAGTTCCTTGGCTCCTCTTCCTGTGCCATATACCTGCCTGACAGCATTACTTGAAGCATAAGATTTCAAGTACTGAGGATAAAAGCACTTCACAGTTGTAATTAGAGCAACTCGGGCCACACGTAACTACTGACCATGAAAAATCAAGTCCATATGCTGCTGAATGACCTCAGAAGACCTTTCATAAAACATTTTGTTGGTATGAAACTATATAGCTTTCAAAGTACTGTGTAGATTGAAAAAAAAAAGTCCAAAATTAAATTCTGGATGAAATGAAACACTGTTCTGCTCAAAAAATTCTCTTTCTCAGAAGACTATGAGAGAGCAACCTGCTTGTGGTAGGTTCTACTCATCAGTTATTGCCACACCTCAGAAACCTCTGAGAGAATTCAGGGATGAAGGAGGTATAGAAACCCACAGAGAACAGAATTAAAATTTGTATAAATTTGTGTGGCATGCCATGGATAATATTTATTTTAATGACAATGAACCTGCAGGCATGCAAGTGGACCCAATGAAGCTGATGAGATTTCATTATAGATTTTAAATTATGTTCTTTTTTCCTACAATTAAAGAATGCTACTTTCAGGGCTTTATTTCAGCATAAAGCAATCAGTCATTAAGATTATTGGTAATATATTTGCCCTTTTCTCAGGTTTACCTGAATTCCCAGTTTAAGCTATCAGTACGCATGGCTCACATAGTTCACACAATACTCATGGTTCCTGTTCTCTTGTAGGGTGATTCCAACTGCAACAGGGAGGTGTTATAACAGCATCTAGATTTGTAGATTCTAAAAACTATAATCTAACCTGATACTCTCTATAATGGAAACCAAAGATCTGGAAATGTTCCAATAGATTTTGAATTGGATATTAAATATTTCATAGAATAATGCACTGCCAGTATTTACTTAAGTTGGCTCAATGTTTACTTAACTATTAAAAGAACATTTTCCATTCCTTGTTTACTACTTGTTGGTAGAACCCATTTTGACTCCTGTTCATATTAGGCGTGGCTGTATTTTGAGTTCTTGCATGGAGCTGGTTGAAAGAAAAAATTCTGGTCACCTGTGTCTGTGAAAGTGTCTGTGCATGGGCAAATGTTTAGTTTTCTCTCCTGGTAAGTATCCCGTACCT
>VYZW01016642.1:15287-26241 GCA_013401315.1 Balaeniceps rex | reverse complement strand
TCCAACCAAATGATTCTGTGATTCTGTGATTCTGTAACTACTTTACACCTACATCATGAGTATCTGGCAAATCCAACTTCCTAAAGTATGTTAAGTTGCTTTTATGAGCAACTTAACTTAGCAATGAAGAGAAGTTACGCACCTTCACAGGCTTACAGAGAGATCCTGCCTGCTTACACACCTTAAATCTCTTCAGTAACTGCATAAAAATACAGCCACTTAGGTCAGGAGAAATAGTTCAGTAGGCATGGAATTTTAAAGCACAAATTAGATGGTGACATTAGAAAACTGTGCCTGAACACATCTTTCAGAAAGATAAATAAAAGACTTTCCACAGCCATTTATTGTGATAATACACAGACCTCAGCAGCTAGACAAATGCCCCCAATGTGATATCTCAAGTCATGTCACAGCTTTCTGTCTTTTTGCTCATGGCTGTCTGCTGGGAAATACTTTTTTTTTCTTTTTTTTTCTTTTTTTTTCTTATTGCTCTGCTATATTTCAAGACAGGTGAATGAAGAATGAAGTCAGTATCACATGGAAGATTCAGTGTGTTTTAGAAAGGTCTCTTCTTGAGCATATTAGCTCCTACCACTGAGGTGGCCGTAACATTGCTGCTGAAAGAATGCTTTCATTGTATTACGCATATTATACTACACACATCAAATATACACATATGCATACATATACATTTTTTGCACTAATGTTATATGCAATATGTTATATAAAAACAAATTAATAACAATCAAAAGAAACTACTTGCAACGAAAACATGTTAACATAATTTCCCCAAACATTTAAAGAGGTATCAGAGTATTAAGAAACACGTGTAACTACTCATGGAAATGAAATCATTATAAAAAATAATTACTAGCAAGGGCATCTAGGTACTTGTGAATGCATCTATCTGCTTTTCATTTAAACATCATGATTCCAAGCCAGCCAATGGACTAATGTCTGTATGTACCTGTTACATTTTCATAGATCAGTTTACCTTTTCTGTGTGTGTAAGCCATAAGGAAAGCAAACGAAAGTTAATCTCGGTACCATTAAGTGACACATAATAAAACATAACATCTGCTTGCAATGTGTATTAGAAGAAGAAGGTGAAATTTCCAATCAAAGCACCAGTTTTTGGACAAATTTGAACTTACAGGTTCTGCCAACGTTCTCAAAGTTTCTGCAAACATTAATTAAGATTCATAAACTTTTGGTGATAAGTATTAGAGAAAATACAGAGAGAAAGGGAAAAGGAACTTCTGAGTAGAACTGTTGAATCTTACAGCAAGTTAAAGGCAAGTTAATTAAAATAGTGTCTCCTTATTTCTTACAAATTCAGGCTGGGATTCTCCTGATCCCAAGACAGAACTTGGACAATTTTTCATAGGTAGTTAAGACAAAAAAACAATCCTGAAAACCCAGTTTCTACAGTATCTGTGAACCCATTTACCTTTCTCAGGTGCCGTATCGTGTATTGGGTGTACATGGCAAGGCTTTGATATTGGAGGGCTGCAGGGGCAGCCTCTGTGAGGAGAGGCTGGAGCTGCCCCGTGCCGGACACAGCCGGTTCCAGCCGGCTCCAGCGGACCCACTACAGGGCATGGCTGAGCCTCTCAGCCAAGATGGGGGGCACCTTGGGGAAAAAGGGTTTCAGAAAGGGCAAAACGCTGCATGGGCAGTGAGAAGTGAGGGGGAAAAGAGAGAAGCAGCCCTGCAGACACCAAGGTGAGAGAAGAAGAAAGGGGAGAAGGTGCTCCAGGCACCAGAGCAGAGATTCCCCTGCAGCCCATGGAGGAGACCACATGTGAGCAGATATCCACACTGCAGCCTGTGGAGGACCCCATGCCAGAGCAAGGTTATCCTGAAGGACTGCAGTCCATGGGATGGACCCATACTGCAGCAGGGGAAAAATGTGACAAGGATGGAGCAGCAGAGAAGAGCTGTTAGAGACTGACCCCAACGCCCCATTCCCCACCCTCCTGCACCACTCGGTGGGGAGGGAAGGTGTTGTTTCAATTTGTCTTTGTTTTTCACCACCCAACTCTATCTTAATTGGCAATAAATCAAATTTATTTTCTTCTAGTCAAGTCTGTTTTGCCCGTGATGGTAATTGGAAAGCAATCTCCCTGTCTTTACCTTGACCCATGAGCTTTTTCATCTGATTTTCCCTCTGTCCTGCTGAGGAGGGGGAATGAGAGAGCCAGTGGGTAGGTGTCTGGCATCTGGTCAAGATCAACCCACCATGCTTCACACACTGAAGATTTTCACACATTTAAGGTCCTGCTTCTGAAGACACAGGGAAGAGTGCTCGTTTTGACAGAGCTCAACAGTTTCACACCCAGAGCAGACTTAAGCCCCATCAGGATCAATAAGCTAGATGTTCTTCTGCCTCTTTTTTCTGAGGGCTTGATCTGACAGGCACTCTCAAGCACCTGTAGCAGATCGATGTCTATACAGAATGACACTGTAAGTACCACTTAAAAAATAAAAGCTGGCTGCAGGAAGAACCATTGGTCCCAATTATCCAGTAGTTCAAGCACTGATGTAACATGTGAGAGGATACAGTTCAATTGTCTTTCAAGAGTATTCCAACTCCTATTGCCAAGTAAAGTGCCATAGCCATCAGACTATGAGCTATGATGGGGTATTTTTCATTCCTGCTGCTGAAACCATACATGATGATCCATAAGACACCCCCTTCTCCCTGCTATTAGCTTGCTTAAATAGCTCTCTCCTCATCACAGTAAATTTTGTGGATTCCACCCCAGACGCAGCACTCTCCCTGTGCACTAAATGGGTGGCTACAGATCTTGCCAAGGTTCATCCTCGGAGACGGACACACATGTCAATGCTCAGGATACAGCCCTTGCTTCCTTTTTCACATCTCAGCATGACTGCTTCCTCCATGACTTACATTAGAAAAATAAGCACTGTTGTGAATTTAATGATGTCTTTGCCTTTCACTGACAACAGATTATGCTTCTTAAAGAGTTTTTGTTTGCTATTGTTTTACATCTAGTTTCCAGCACTAGCTGGTTTTATACACTTCTTTCCATTCGGCTGAGCAAAAAAGCTATAGTAGTAGGTTGAAAAAACCAAAAACGCTTCTTATTCATTTTCCTCCACTGCCTGGGAACCAGATTTATGAAACACTATGAAACAGATATGAACTATTTTGTATTACAGAATTTTCCCCTCCTCCACCAGGGACCCTGCATTTTCTGTTAGCACTGGAAGGGGGGTAAGTCTGTTTATGTGAGCCAGGGTACTCCTGAAAACACGATTATAAACCTCAAGTGGCTACAGCAGAGAAATATTTATTTTGTTTAAAATAAATGGAGCAACTCTTGGATTATAACTGGAGTCATATGTTATAAATCAGCTTATTGAATAACACAGCCTTGGAACAATCACTGTTCTGGGACACTGCCTTCTACTACATAGTGAAACTTCCACAAAACCAGCTACAATCTGTGTTACTAATAATAAACATTGAAAAACTAGAAATGTTTTTCCTTCATTCTTTCTGGCCCTTTTTAAATGGCTTTGGGCCTAACCCTTAGGAATTACACAAGCCAGACATAAACTAAAAGCTATCTTGAAGGCTAAACTGATAAGAATTTCTTTTATGCCCTTTCTTGAACCAGTGCTTTCTCTGCTATCATTAACGTATTATCTTCCATTAGTGGAGCTTATGCTTTTCATGCTGTGAGAACCTAAACTCCAGATAGAAATGCTAAGATGCTACATCTAAGATGCTACAGGATAGGACTCTCCTGTGCTTGTTAATAGTGTAAAGAAAAAAGCAGTACCAAATCTCATTATCATCAGAAGGGCGAGAAAGTCTCAGGAATTAAAAATAAAAATAAAAAAATGGAGGGTCCTCACTGTCAAAACAGGGGCAGTTACATACCCTGAGTTTTCCACCACTCCAGACACGTCAATCAAAGATAACACAAATGCAAGAATATCTGAGTGACACTTCAAGCTGCATTCATAAGCAACTTGCCTCATTCAAAGTCAATGAAGAGACAGGACTTACAAGCCCGCACTGGAAAGTTATTGAAATGTGACTGACATCTCAAAAGAAAGGTGTCAACGGGATAGCATGACCCTGTGCTGAAACACTGCAAGGTTAATCAAAGTTATGGCAGTTGGGAGCTAGAAAGAACCCACCTTAGATTGAATTCTTGTAGTCACAGCAGTGGTTGGGCCACTGTCTCCTTTTCACTTCCTCTCCACTGACATTTGCACCCCAAGTTTGTATCATTTGTCCACTCTTCTTTTGGTTTCATTTTAGAAAGACACTGGTAGATGTCACCTGAGAGAAGGTTTTATACATTTGAGTAATGATAGGTCTCCCTTTTCGTCCTCTGGGACGCACTGTGCTGTTAACATATGATCTAAGATAGCAAATATACCACCGTGCGGTTAAAAGAAAGTGCTACAAACTGTAGCGTTATTGCTCAAAATAGAGTAGGTAAAGTCTGAGTTAAAGAATCAGTAGAAGTCCTCTGAGCTTCCATGGAGCAATAAAGGGAGTAGGTAAATGCTCAGACTGTTTCTTAAAGTTTCCTATCTCCCTAAGTCCAGAGAGTTCCTGACAATTCATTATTTACCAGTATCACATCAGGAAATATAGTACATTGACATACCTCCTTTTCTCACCACCCCACCCACCCCCTGATTTTGTAGGTCTATAAAGACAATTTATTTTTTCCCATTAATTTGTGTAAATATGTCAGTAACTGTCATTTTTATTCAGTGCTATTATGGTTAAAATGTAGACCAGAACTATCCATTTAGCCTAAGCACACTCTGCAAAGTAACAAAGCTAGTAATAGAGATAAATTAAAGAACACAGGATACAGCCAATGCAATAGTTATGTCATATGCTCATAGTTACAAAATGCAATCCTTCAGTAATTTAAGCAAGCATGACTTACTTCTATACCAAAAAAAAAGGAATTCTCTGGTTTATTTTCTTCTTGGATGGCATATTTTTGCTTTCTTGAGTTTACTTCATATGTTTCTTGTTTTCTTATTCTGTCAGCCCATAGCAATATCTCACAGATACAAATAGCACCTTCTTGACACTGCATATCATTAGCTAAAAATGCTAGTGGCCCTATTCTGTTGGTTTCATTCCCTGCTGCTCCTCCTTTTCTAGAAGGCAGTCTAGAAAGTAAATATGCTTCTTCCCTAGAGCCTAAGGACCTAGAAACCTTTTTCCTTCCACAGACTCACTGTCTCATTTCTAAACCTCTGCCTGCACTGAATGTCACACAACATTTCCATTATGGAATCAGTCCTCCAGTCAATTATTTAATTAAAGGAAGATTTACCAAATAATGCCCCTTTCTTCTCCAGTAAGAAGAGCAATACAATAACAAAATATTTATTTCTTTATTATTAATTCTTTTTAAACCAATGATGGGGAAACTTCAGATGGGGGAAAGATCACCTTGGGAGTATATTATATCAAACATGACCAGCAAGGACTTTTCTTTTAGGAAGAATAATGGTTTAATGTTTAATTAATCCTATCCATTTCTGCATTTATGGGAAGGCGGAGAAGAAGAGTCTGCTTTATAATGTGGAAAATTAAATATTAAAAACTTTGTGCCTATTTGACTTTACATTTTCTTGTTATGAATGGGTATTTTCACTTTATTTCACTTTCTTCAAACTACAAGAGACAGAAGCAATTACTGCAGCTCTGCTGAACAAAGGTATTCTCAATGTACCTCTGATACTGCCTTGCCAATCCCAAAACAAAACAAAAAATTAAAAACCATTTAAAGTATTAATGGAACCTTTAAAACTCACATTCAAAGTGACGCAGGTTACTCAAGATTAGAGAAGCCCAGGGAGAACTTCAGAAAAGCTGAACAAAGTTACGCATTTAAGAAACTCAAACAGATAAAATTCGGTGTAGTCAAGAGGCAATATGCACTGGATGAAATAATGTGAATTGTCCCTATGTACAAATGGGTTCTAAATTAAGTGCACCTATTCAGAGAAAAAGATGTGGAAAGTATTTTGGACAGTTCAATAAAACCATTTGTTCCATGTACAACGGTAGTCAAAAAGCCCGACAATATTATTAAGGCCTGAAGAATTCAGAGTACTAAAAGAGAGAACAATAATGAAAATAAAGCCCTTAAAAACAGCGACCTTAAATAGTCTATGTTCTTGCCTTGTCTCAAAAAGCAGAATTTGGGGGGGTGGGGAAGGTCTATCCAGAGGAAAGCAGCAAAATAATGAAGATGGTTAAAAATATGACAGCTCCTGAGCTGGGAGAAAGGGTGAAGCAGATGTACGAACAGCCTTGCTGAGTCACTCACCTAGCAGCCATTTCTGTTTCCTTTCCACTTCTGAATGGTATCTCTGAGAAGTGCCCTAGTGTCCCACCGCCGTGAGAGCCCCGACTCACTGCCGCTCCAGCACAGAGCCCACCCTGAGCCCCAGTCCCCATGTGGTTCACAGCCCTGGGCTGCCCCTGGCCGCATCCCCGCCATGCTGTGCCTGCAGCCTGGGGCAAACCACCCTGCACTGGGAAGAGATGAGGTGCTGTGGGACACCCACCTTCACCCCCCTACTCACTGCATGGACACTGTCCAGCAGGGCAGGCTCAAGCCCAGATGCTAAAAGTATGGACGTTTTAGTATGTACTACTAAAAGTAGTACAAATAATGAAATGTTTATTGTGGGCCTTAGATACTGCTGGGTGGAAAACTTCTAAAAGGAAACTTCTTCCACATTTTTGCCCTAACACAAGATGGTCCCCTCTCTCCCTTGTGCCATCCTTCCTCCACTTCATCCTCTCTCGTGTCCTAGTCATTTTCTCTTGTATCCACTTTTGACTCAGTTATCCTGCCTTTCCCATCTGTCTTTGTTCACTCCTTTCCTACTTTCTGTGTCTCTTGTCTTTACAAAGGTCCTGGAGGTTAAACGGAGCCTAAATTGAATACAGTTTTAAGCCTCCCATAGTAAATCATCTCTCCCTTCCACTGCTGAGTGCTTGATCTTCCTCTCGAGAGATGAAGCCCAGCGGGCTGCCAGCAATTGGCTGTGTGCCGCGTTGCACCCGATACTCAGAATCCGACTTGTTCAATTCACATTCAGACCCCAGTCTGACTACAAGATTAAAATCCACTGTCTTATCCCATCTGGTCACTTCTTCACCACCTGGTTTTGGGGTGGGAATGTCCTGATGTGCACTCTTCTTGCTCTGTACAGAAAAATTATCGTAACTGAACTTAAATTTAACACTGATTGAGTTAAAATTTGCATGGAAAACCTTGACCATAGGATCAGCTCTGGTTCACATTAAAATTAGTCAGGAATGCCACATAGCCTTATCAGGAAAATATTAGTTGCTGCATTTAGCTTTTCGTTTCTCAGTTTGATTTAAACCAGAGCGTCCATGTCACTGTTCCATTCTGTCTTCCTCCCTCTTGTTACCCAAACAATGCTGCAGTGTTAATGTACTTCCCCTCTCCCTGCGACCACTTAAACTTTGGACTTCTTCTCCCCTCACGCTCCCAGAGGTCTGCTCACACTCCTCCAGAATTTCTGGTGATTGCTCTTTATCCTTATCGATTACTGCCAATTTTCTGCCTTCTTCCATGCTGGGTTTTTTCCCCTCTTTCAGTGGTTAACGAAGCAAGAACAAGAGCCAAAGTCTGCCACCCAAGTGTCTTTGCCATAAACCCCATTAATTTCTAGCCACTTTGCATTTGTTTTAGTGTTGCTGGTGTTACATTATGCACCTATTACAAACTGTGACACCTGTGGGTAAATGTCAAAGGACACAAACCTCTGTAAATACATGACACTAATAATAGTACATCCAGAATAGGCACAGAGACAACTTTCATTTTATATTATTGCCTGTAAGTGGGATCTAGCATAGATGTCCCTGACAGGCAGCCTGGAGGCCTGAATTTCTAATTGTAACTTTGCTATTGGTTTGTTCAGCAAAGTTAGGAGAGCTGCGTCCTTCTCCTCCCATCTGTAACACATGGTTAGTCAAGGTTATGTCCTCTAAAAAGCTTTTAAATCTACTCAAACAAATGCCAAAGTAAGAACTAGGTATTTATTATTTTTTAATCACTGAGAGGTTTTAAACAAGCCATTCTTACAGAGCCAACCCCAAGGTTATACTTGAGCTCTGCTGATTAACTGCTATTTTATAGGTATGTGTAGCTGGTATTTTCTGTAAATATATTGTTTTCTGTGTCTCTCAGGTGTTCTGGCTAAGAAGCTAGATGTTTGGTTGTGACCCAAGAGAAGATTTGTAACCACAAAGCCCCCTAGCTTTTCCCCAAAAAAAGAACATCATTGTAGAGAGGCTAACTCGGTATGAAATTTAGAAAATTGAGTTGTCTGGCAAGGAATTTATTATTATAGAAATCTTGAAAGAAAATAAAGGTTTCAGATCCAAACCAGATATTGCAGCCAATAAACTGAGGATCAGAAACAGGCAAGAAGTTGGCCTCCCTTCTAACGAAAGGCCATTAGGGATGCCGATAGACTGTGACTGCTTTTCTTACTAACTTTATTAATTAGGACCCTCAGGAAATTCAGAAGTAAAAAAGAGGGTGAGAGGGAATGTTTGCCAGAATTGCTGCAGTATGTGTCAAACCCCCTCACTTTTAAGACGTGTACACAAACCAGTAACATTTTTTCTATTCCAGCACAACTGAGCTCAGTGGGAAAATTCCACTTAGTTTAGTTCACGTATCAGTTTACACTTAAGGGTAAAGTGGTTAAGTGTCTTGTCTAATTGATTATTACAGCTTCTGGTTTGTCTAAACAGCATGGCATTCAGTACATTAAGGATGCCATACACGGGTAGCTCAAAGTTAATTCGGTTGGAAGTTATGAAAAAGAGAAAATAATTTAATACTTTTTTTTTCTTCTCACTGCTTAGTTTTACAGTTTCCAGAAGCAGATTAGGGTCTTCAAGACACTACTTCTAACAGTCATAAAGAGCAACACCTTGCATGTTAACTAGATTTTGGGTTGGATTTTTTTTTCTTTTTTTCTTTTGGAAAAAGTCTAAATAGTTAAAAGCAAAGTGGGGGGCAGAAAAGGAAAAAAAAACCTAGGGCAGAGGTTATGCTGTTCTTGATTTACATCCACCCGACCCTGATAGCTCAATGATTACAAAAAACATTTTTAGAGCAAGTAATTCAGGGAGGTTGTTTAAAAAAATAAATATGCATTTCTGATCTGAAAAAATCAATCTGTTGTGACAAGAGCCAAGGGCAACCAGACCTTTGAAGTACTCCTTTTACTTATATTGAAATGGTACTCCCTCTTTCAGTATAAGGAGTACCTGAAAAACTCCAACAGGTTCTTAATCATTAAAGCCAACACTAGACCAAATATTTTTTAACAGAGAAAACTCAGAATCAGATAAGTAAAACAATAGAAATAAAACAGGATTATAAACAATGTTCCCTTCAGTGTACCCCAAATCATATATTTGAAAGCAATTCCTTCTCTCTAGGCTTGGTTTCAGACCAAATGACTTGATCTGTCTTGCAGCATGCTCTGTGCAGTACCCTCTCGATCCCTCAAAAGTTTACTTTCCATCACCTCCACACTTCCGCAGCTCATCTGCTCCCTGTACTTTTCACCAGCTCCCTGCCCTCTGCCCATGCTACAGGTTCCTGCTCAGCTGTCATGCGCTCTCTACCCTGTGCTCTGGGATCTCCCCTACACAAGAAATTAAAGCTACCTCCCTCCTACCCAGTCACCCCCTTTTTAGAGGAACAAAGAAATGAAAATAAATGCCACCCATCACACACAGACATTCAGGAACCAGCGCTGTTCTCTGTTCTTCTCACAAAACATCAATGCAGGCAAGAGAGCTTCATGACGATAATTGGGAGAACAACACTGGAACATACATCACTGTCTGCATCTGGTGCTATTTCGTATGCTCCATGTGAGGATCTGAAGGGGTGACATTCCGGTGGACAAACAGTTTTTCAAAATAATACTAATTTATTCTGCAGCCTTGCACAATCTGCACTGAGAGCTAGTGGCAACAGATTGAACAGTATTACAGATCTCTCCAGCACAGACTCTTCTCCTACAAATGCAGAATTAAGTATTCATGAAGAGATTTCAAAGGTCTAAAATGACTGTAGAGCTTTCAAGATGCGACACTCTGAACTAAGACACTGTCAAATAACAAGTCATAACTGGAAAGGCAAAATTTATCTCCCGAATATAACAGATATTTATAATTCTTTTTTCCCTATCTTTACTTTCACAAATTAACTCAACTAAATTTCCAAAAAGGAACAGGAGTAGCTGACAAAAAAAGAATAACCAAAAGGAAGCATAAGAATAAATGATTGGCACNTATTACAGATCTCTCCAGCACAGACTCTTCTCCTACAAATGCAGAATTAAGTATTCATGAAGAGATTTCAAAGGTCTAAAATGACTGTAGAGCTTTCAAGATGCGACACTCTGAACTAAGACACTGTCAAATAACAAGTCATAACTGGAAAGGCAAAATTTATCTCCCGAATATAACAGATATTTATAATTCTTTTTTCCCTATCTTTACTTTCACAAATTAACTCAACTAAATTTCCAAAAAGGAACAGGAGTAGCTGACAAAAAAAGAATAACCAAAAGGAAGCATAAGAATAAATGATTGGCACTAAACAGAACACTTCTCTCCCCTTCCAGCATTTTTTTTTGTTAATCTAAGCATACAACAAAATGGCTGCTAGTTACATTTTTCTGATCAAGAGAATAGAGGATTGTGTTTAAAAAAAAGCTTTTGAAGCTTTTGAAGCTCAGATTGATCCTTCATAACAAATGGTTTATACAGAACACAATTTTTGAGACCAATTTTTATTACATACTTTTTTTAGCACTGCCAATGACTGGACCCCTCCCCCCCCAAATTTTAAAAAAAAAA
>VYZW01016632.1:82827-146943 GCA_013401315.1 Balaeniceps rex | reverse complement strand
CAGATTTGTTTATGTGAATGGTTTGAGAACGTTAGCTGCTCTGGTTGATTTAAACTTCTGGCACTTTTTTGAACACTGCTGTGATTATTTCTACCAACATGCTTTCTGTGGGGAGGTGGCACTCTCATTTGTGGCACCAATGACACAAAAATAATCCTGCATGAAAATGACTTTAATAGTTACACATAATTTGTCTATTAAATATTTACCTTGATTAAAAANATGCTTTCTGTGGGGAGGTGGCACTCTCATTTGTGGCACCAATGACACAAAAATAATCCTGCATGAAAATGACTTTAATAGTTACACATAATTTGTCTATTAAATATTTACCTTGATTAAAAAAAATTTGAATTGAATGGCAGAGACTAGAATACCTTCTAAGATTCCTGTCTTGAACAATATTGGAGGTTCTATGATTAAGTGACTTCTACAAATTTATAACAGGATGAGGTTTTATTTATGAATCGCAATGTTTTAGAAAGTCTTCAAACACTAATTTATTATTTATTTATTTGACTCAACAAAATCAAGGTGGCTTCAGCACAAAAAAGTTCTTAGGAAGATATTTAGCATGGTTTGAACTTAACCTCTGTGTGTCTGTGTGTGTGCACAAATATATAGACTAGGATACAGAGAAAGCAGATGTCTTCCAAGGACAGCTTAAGGAGAAATTAGGTTCTTTTTTGCTTTTAATTTATCTTATTAAGGATAGTGGCTGTCCATCCGGAATGTGAAGTAGTTTACAGTTAATTGAATGTAGCTGAGAAAATGTGTAGATGGTTCTAACGAGGCCATAAGCTAAATGAACCCTGCAATCTTGCCAGCTGGTAGTTTGGCACAGCTGCAACATTTGATCAATTTTCAGAATTGCATTTGGTCACAAGGCTGATGACCTGCCAGAGATGCTGATCTTTGTGGTATCTCTAATAGAAATGTACTTCCCTGCTTTATAGTAACTTAGTGTTGATTGTACAGTCACATTACAATGTCACAATGTCTGAACTACTGGGTTTGCCTGTGGACATAGTTGTAATTGATTCACTAAGGGAGGAAAGAGATTGTTTTTCCTGGAGGCTGGTGATGGAAAATGGGAAAGGCTAGTTTGCAAGGAATGAAGAAGTAGCTGAAAAATTCAATATGTGATGTGAGTCTTCCTGCCTTAAGAAATCCAGATGGGATTTCCAATCACTTAGAAAAACGAAAACCAGCTATGTGTAAGATACAGGCAAATCAGTTTAAGATTTGTATTGTTTTTAAGTGCTAAATTCCAAGTTGTGACAAGAGGTTTCTTAGAACATTTTCTGCTTACTTCCCTTTATTTTTAAACATCCCTGTTCATTTGAGTAGAATGGTATACTAACTTTGTATACCAGATTAGATAATGCTGTATTGTGTTAGATGTCTTTAATACATTTCAATTAAAACAAAACTCACTGACTTATTTTCCCCTCTCTAAATCATCTTTACCTGATTGATTTATAGCACAAAGTGATTTTTAATATCCCTTCCCTTCTTTAGCCTTCCATATTACAACCCGTCCCAGCCGTATTCATCGGCCTAATCCTGGCTTTCCTGTATTGGTGTTACGGCCCATTGTGGTAGCGAAAGGTACAAGCACTACTGTTCAGTCAATGTATGTTTGTCCCTCTCACCTGTTTGTGCCATTTCTGTATAAAATAGTGCATGGTGAAATGCTCACAGGTATTTTTTTTTACCTGAAGCAAACCCTTCATTTAATATGCCATTCTGTTGATACTGATGAGCTGAGCAATCAACTGATCACTTAACATGTGTGTGATTTCTTTAATTCTCACAATGAATTTCGTTCTGACTGGTTCTGAATGTGCCTCTTCTAACTTGCTCTCAGTTTGTCTTTAGCAAATGGGCTACCTTTTGCACAATGCTGCGATGCTAGGGCCTGTAAGAAAACTTAATTGCTTAATTAACTATGAAAAATGAAGAGTTTGCCTCTAAATAATAAAAAAAATCAACAAGCTTTGGTTCCTGTTTATGGACTAAGAAATTCCTCTCTGGCTCTAAACACTTTAATTTTTCTCACTATTGCTATGAAGAAGATGGAAAAAAAGACAAGATGAGAAATAGGTGGTTGGTTTGTATTCTGAACTCTCAGCTTGCATTTTCTCTAACGTCTCTCAGTGTGTCCTCCTCTTAAAATGCTATTTTTGTCATGAAATGTTGTGACAATCCATTTGAAATGATGTTGTTAGGATCTGCTACAAACTAACTTCATAGATCTGGATTTAAACATTCAAAAGCTAAGTTAAAGATGTCAGTACTGCATAAACCTGTGTCTAGCGATTACTTGGCACAAGCGATGTTTTAAACATCTTAAGCCCTCACATGTTTAATAGCAGATTTCTTTGAGGTACGTACAGTAATGAAGCTGGAAATACGGAACTGCCAAAAGGTCTCCTGATGATCCTCAGTCATGAAGAGTCGTGGAGCTCCCTTTGCTAGAGAAACATGGTTTACTGTGATGCTCTAAGTCAGGACTAGCCTGCAGTAGGGCTCATGGGTAACATTTTAGTGATGCCTATCAACAGGTACTCAGGACTTTCAGGAACCACGGGGTAAACTGATTAGTATGAATTAGAACAAATATGATATTGATTTTTTTTTTCTCTCCACACAGAGACAATGGCCTTGGATGCCTGTGATGGCAGCTTTGGTTGCTGTAACAGCCGTCGTGCTGTACCCAGGCCTAACCAGAGCTTCTCCATGAGAACTGTTGTTGAATCCATACACCGTCCTCCCTTTAGAAGCTGGCAACATTCATATACTGAGGGAAAACAGATTAATTCTCTTCCTTTTTACCTCTTAATACAGCACAGCTCTGCGTGAGAACAGCAGTAGGGTCATTTGCTTTAAACTGTATAAAATGTATCTGTCTATAAAGAGGGAATAAAATTGTGATTCATCGTACTGTGAGCAATATTTTTGCTTACAATTTCATGCAAGTTTTAAATTAGTATGTTGGGATTCTGAATACTATAATGGTGGCCTAAAGTAGGCTTCTTGGTACCAAATTATTTATAATGGCTAGCGTTGTGGACACTTACTTTAGAATCTGATTGCCAGATTTAAAAGGAAAAACACATTTCTGATTTGGATACCCAAGCCAAGTAACCTTGCATATACTTGGAAAACAGATGCAGTGTGCTCAGTGCCTTTCAGTATGATTTTTTTTTTTTTTTTTTAAACTAGTATACCATTTGACTTGCTGTTAGTCACTGAGCTGTTGGGAACAAGACTTAAAAAAACTTCTCTTACCATGCCTTTTGAAGGAAGCATATTTTTCTTCGATAAGGATTGCTTTACTAATGATTTTTGGGAATAAACACAATTCATGTCCAGCCTTAAAGAGAGAGAGATATTGATGGTGAAGACCAGCCTAGAGTATTTAGTGTGCGCGTGTGCGAGTGTAAGCATGTGTGTGTTCTTGAGTGAACTAAGGTATTTCTGGGAGCAAGTACTTGGTCATTTGATGGACATAGTGCAGTGATTCAACTTACGTTAACTTTAGTTTGAATGTAATTTATTAAATTTCATATATTTAAAGAGATGCGTTCTTTAAAAGTATGAATACTTTCTCACATACCACATGTATCGATTTATTTTTTCAGTCATTTGATACTTTTTGACTTGAGCTGGAGAAGCTCTTTAGATAAGCTTTTGTTGACGTAACTTTATTAAGAGAACTACTACAGTACGTCTGTGATTAGCTGAAGAAAAATCTAAGATACATAAAATACTACAAAATTGGAATCATATACCTGATGATTTATTGTCAGGTCAAGATGATTTTAATTTGGTAGTGAAATTTTGTGCATCCTCATCACATGGCTGTAAGTATGATGCAGTGGTCCCCATTACAAAGTTTATTTTCCTTATCTAAGTACTATAACTATTGCTATTTGCTGACTTTTGGTGGGAATCACTGTAGTTAGTGCTGAATTAAGTGTAGACTGTAGTTGTCTTGTTCAGCTCAACAGTTCTGTCAAAAAAGTTTATTAAAGACTTAAATAATATGCTAAAGAATGGTAAAGTAAAATGGCTCCGCTAAAGGAAACTTCAAAATAGGGAGGTAATCTCAGCAATTGAATTGGCTTTAAAAAAATGTTATGGCAATTGACAGATAGTTAAAATATTTAAATAGAAATTTAGTATATAATTTACTTTGTGAGGTTTTAAGGGTCATTGTCCTTTAATTAAAGGTTCTTTCTTAAGTTACGTGGGATTTACTAATGGGAGGATTATTAGTTGGAAAAAATAGTCCACAAGTGACTTGTAGAAAATAAATATTGTCATTTAGTTCATTCATTTCATCCTTTTCAGTTGCAGGAAGCCACCCAACCACAGAACACTCGTATGCCAGTGGTACTTAGTACCTCTTGTATATAGGTTATTGCAAATATTGTTCTGAAATGCTTAACTTCAGAATTACATTTTTTAAAGTAAATAATTGTTTTAAATCTATTTTGTAAAGATATAAAAATACAATAGAATTTCTGGAGTACAGATTAAACTATTTGCACTAACACACGTGATGTGCATGATTTAATAAAATAACTTTACTCTCCCTATGCATGTTTGAGTTGAATGTCATTTAAAAAAAAAGTTCATGCTAAGTTTCTTTTGTGCTAGATACTGCCACAGTTACTAGGCACAATGTCTGCAGCATGTCCAGTAATAGCAAAAGACTTTTTTTACCTTGTATTTCACATTTGCACTGGTTTAAGTTTTTGTCTAGCTGATCTCTCTCCTGGCTGTGGTTCTCAGAAAGAAAGGGGGGGAGGAGAGAGCAATGAAAGGCTTGGGAGCATTATTGCCATGGTGGGGTGGGGGTGGGGGGTGGGAAGTGTTCACAGCTGAAGGGTAGATTGTGCCGGTGGCAGGGGTTGTGAGGTTGGAGGAGCAGTGGCTGCAGATAGCAGGGCAATAGTGGAACGCCCTTCTAGGGGAAGGGAGCCTGATGCTGCCTTCTCTCTTCTTTAGCATCTTGAACTCCCTATTTGTCCTTCCTTCAGCTACTGTTTCTTTTCCAGTTGATTCTCTTCCTTCTCCCCATCAGTAGCATGTAGACATGGTGTGAGGAGGTGGAGTGGAGCCTGGTGGAGCAGTGGTCCCTCTTGGCTGGCAGCAGGGAAGGAGCTGAGTTCCCTGGGACCAACCTCGGGGTGGGCCCACGCTGCCCATAGTTGCCCCATACTGAGCAATGCTGCCTGTGACATAAGTTCGTTGTGTTAAAGACAAATGTTTTGTTTTCTTTAGAGCATCAGAGAGCTGAAATTTGAGCCCCAACATGGCTGTATTAAAGGAGAAAGATTTCTAATTTAATTATGTGCATGTGTGCATATTTCTGTTGTATACACAGGTGCATAGAACACATTGCATGGGGGTTTGTGCTTACAAGTATACCTGTGGTTCCCTAATACAGTGCCTTTCCCAGGAGTTGTTGACATTTGCATGTTCAAAATGATCAAGAGTGAGCTAAAATGCACTTTCATTGTGAGAATCCCTGGAGAAGGACTGGGTAACTGGGAAGTTGCTGTTCTTCAGTGCTTTGATACTAAAGCAGCAAGCGGAGTTATTTTGCAAGCACTCTATGCACAAACCTCTCTGGTTTTTGTTGTGTTTGTTTATAGTAAGTGTGTGTGCTCTTTTACATTCATATTTAGGTTCTTTCTTTTTAGTTGTGAGGCTTGATTAGCTAAGCCTTGGAGTTACTGTAATAGCTTTTCTCAAATGTGTAAGATGTTCCAAGTCTACTTGTAAAATAAGTGCTCTGAGCTTGCACTGAAGTTTGAGGTTTTAAAAAGGTTCCTTCATACTAGAAAAATTAGTCTGAGAGTTGTTTTATCAGTTGCTAGTTCAATTTGGAAGATTTAATATAATAAACTATCTGAACACTTCTTCAGTTTTGTCCTGGTGTCCTGACAGAGGCACCTTTTTTTTTTTTAAATTCTAAAAGAATTTCTACTTACATCGGGACTACATCAGCAGGCCTTTTATTTAAAAATATACAATACATTAAAAAATATAGTGTAATTTTCCTGTTCCTTGTAGCTGAATTAAATGCATTATTCCAGGGTCTTAGCCTGATCCTTCTTGCAGATTCTCTGAATTTTTTGGTGCTAAATGGAGAATTGTGAGCCTGCAAAATATATTGCAAAGTTTTCTCATAAAACAGTCTTAGTGAGACTTAGTATCAAATGACTGATGGCTGAAGCAAAGGTAATCATCTGTGCGTGTATTTTTGGGGTATATTCCTAAGTTATTTTTCTAATCAAGTCTTCTCAAGTATGTTACCCGTTCAAATTTTCAGTGTGCTTTACATAAGATTTTGAATGTCTCCTGCCTTAATCTGTAGGGTTCTACCACTTGCAAGAATCATTTCTTCAGCTTGAATCTTCTCCATGACAAATCCACTGCCAAGATTCATTCCACCAGCAGCATCTGAGTGCTTTAAAACACCAGGTCACCACAACAGCTTTTGGGAAGCTGCTGTTAGTTTGCACTAGCTCTGCAACTGGGGCTGGCCGCTTTCCACCAGGGGCCTTTTTTCCCCTCTGGCTTTTCATCCACACCATTAATATTTCATTAGCAACTGTCTTAAGATTTTGAGTCTCCGTTAATATAGCAGTTGGTCATACAAAAGAATTAGAAGCCATATTCTCTCCCTCTGTGTCTCAAGCATATACTTCTGGATCTGAAGGGTGATTGCTTCCAGCAAACAGCTGCACTGAATTCCTCAGATCCAGGTGATTTACTCATCCCAGTCCCTCTTTGTGTGTGCTTGTGGACACAGAATTCCTTGCTTTCTTGTCTGATGGGCAGTTGGGCTGCGGTATGGGTCTCCCAGTTCTTCCTGCCTTCCTGGGTTTTTAGTTTGTGCCAACTCGTTCAAATTAGTGAGCGCAGGTTTGCCCATAGAGCCAGGTTCTTCTGCTTGGTGAGAGGGTTGCACCCGCTACTGCTTTAAAAACAGTGGGTGCTACCAGTATTGGACTAAAGGCTCCCAGAAGTAGAAGGCAAATTAGCAATTGAAACAAAGGTTTCAGTGGTAAGGGCCATCAGAGCTCACATTTCCACGTGTTGGTATAAGTAGAAGGAACTCATATCCGATTGCTTTTCTGGATATCACAGTCATAAAACTTCACAGACTGATTTCAACATCAGAAACATAATGTCAAGAAGTTAAGCATGTGTTTTAGAAAAAAAGAAGTCTTGCTTTAAGAACTTTAGAAAAAGAATCAGTCACCTCTGTAGGTAAGTTACTTGAGCAACTACTGTCCTCTCAAAAAAAAACAAAACAAAAACAAAACAAAAAAAAACAAACAAACAAAAAAACAACAACAACAAAAAAACCAAAAACAACAACAACAAAAAACCAAACCAAAACCCCACACCACACCAAAACCGACCCCTGTGTTTGAGTTCATCTCACTTTGGCTCCCAACCATTGGATTTCAATGTATCTCTCTCAGAGGATGGTCTACTCCTGCAAATGTCCTGATCCAGGAATTTGACATACCATGATCAAAATGTCTTCCAATCTACTTTATATGAATGGACTGAATTTCTTAGGTTTTTTTCTTCATCCCTCTAGTTTTTGTTGTCAGCTTTTTAAACTGTTTCCAATTTTCTGAGTCTTCTTTTTGAAGAATGGATGGCAGAACAGAACATGTAACATTACAGTAATGACTTTACTAACATCATATAAATAGATAATAAGCTTTATATCCTGCTCTACTGTTCTTATTTGGCTGTTTACCAGAAGACTTTTGGGGATTCACTGACTTCTAGCATTTGGATTTTAATCTTGTGAGTCAAATCTGTGCATTCCTTGCATCACCCCACCCCCGTGGCATCTGACTTTGCAATATTGTTCGGTAAAAACCACTGTAGGCAAGCAGTCCAAGGCAGCAACCTGTTCCCATTACTGTTCAGCACTTCATCAATGGTCTGGTTTCCCCCCCTCTCCCTTCAGGTTTTAACAGGGATGACTACTGAAGCTTTTCTAGATTACTGATCATACACTGTTGAATGGTAGTGAGCCAAAACCAGATCCCTGGAGGGCAGTAAGGAAAACATTCGTAGAATAATTCCTTCACTTAGTTTTTGCAATCTGTCAGCTGGTTTTTAATCTGGATTATTAGTTACAGTGATAGTAGTGTAGTGATCACTTTTATTGGAATGTCAAATGATTTACAGAAGTCTTAGTTTAATAACACCAATACTTATTCACATTTTTTAAAACTTATAAAAGTGAAATTTTATTTTAAAATGCTTTGACAGGAATGAATTATTCTACATTCTTGAATTCTGTACTGATTGCTTACCATAGATTACTCTGTGATTTGCTTACTTCTTAAGGTGAAGCAAAACCAGTCCTTTTCCCAAGATCATACATTTTACTCTCTTTCCTCAGCCCCATCACGTTGTTGCCTGTTACTGCTGCTTCCCTCTATAAGGCATTTCTAAGTCTAAATTATTCGTGTGACTATGTTTAAATTTTTTAGTCTACTCAGTTTGGGCCAGCATTATTCCCAGTGCTGGAAATGCAACACTTCTAACACACCGAGGGTGTGCATGTGTATACGTTGCTGTTCTGAGATTGCGCTTGCATGCGTTAAGATAGATTATGATTACTTGCATTTAGCAACATGAGAATGAAGATGTAATTGAGATTCTCAATTAAATAATTCTCAACTATGGGAATGGAGATGTTGGTATGGAGATGGAATTCTTTTATGTGTCGTGGTTTAACCCCAGCCAGCAACTGAGCGCCACACAGCCGCTCGCTCGCTCCCCCCCCGGTGGGATGGGGGAGAGAATTGGAAGAGTAAAAGTGAGAAAACTCGTGGGTTGAGATAAGAACAGTTTAATAATTGAAATAAAATGAAATAGCAATAGTAATAATAATAATAATAGAAGAATATACAAAGCAAGTGATGCATGATGCAGTTGCTCACCCCTCGCCAACTGATGCCCAGCCAGTCCCTGAGCAGTGGCCCCCAGGACAGCTTCCCCCTAGTTCCTGTGTTGAGCATGACGTCATATGGTACGGAATAGCCCTTTGGCCAGTTTGGGTCAGCTGTCCTGGCTGTGCCCCCTCCCAGCTTCTTGTGAATCTCTAGCCTTCTCAGTCAGTAGAGCACGAGAAGCTGAAAAGTCCTCGATTTAGTGTAAGCACTTTCAGCAATGACTAAAACATCAGTGTGTTATCAGCATTATTCTTGTACTAAATCCAAAACACAGCACTATACCAGCTACTAGGAAGAAAATTAACTCTATCCCAGCCAAAACCAGGACATTATGTCAGGTGAGATACTGAAAATGCGGATGTGCTTCCAAGCATGTCATCTCTTCATCATATCTGATGAAGATGAACAAATCCAAAGCTTGAGTTAAACTAAAAGTAACTTTTTCTTACCTGATCATATTAATCAGCAACTTGAGAGAAAAGGATTAAGTGATCAATTCATTCTGTTCTATTGGAATAAAATTTATCCAAAAGCTAGCCCGTATTTGTTTCAGTACCCTCTGTTAGGAAATTGATTTTTTTTTTTTTTTTTTTTTTTTTTTTTAGAAACACCACACACATACTATGAGTGGTAAAGTACTGCCTTCAGCGTGGAATGGATTTACTATTTTAATCTTTTTGTGCTGGATCATTTATGAAGTTTATATTCTATTTATATTTCTTGTAAGGAGTTCTTGCTCTGGAAAATACTTTTATTGGGTATGTCATCAGTTTTGATGTGACAAAACTACTTGTCTTGAATAATATAGTGGTCTTATTTTAAAATATGTTCCAAATATGCAGTATGTCTTTTGGGATGAATAAATGGTAAAAATTATGAGAATAAATTTACAACACAACAGAAAGCTGATTTGTATTGTACATAGTCTTTCATTCAGCCTAACTCCAAATTTCAGCACTCCACAATATCTGGATAACCTGCCGCGCGCTGTTTTATTGCAGTAGAAGACAAGTTACTAGTTAAAAATCAATTAAAACTTATTTTTAAATTGGAATCTATTTACCTGTTTACTTTGTACAAATGGAGTTCACAGCCATATGACCTTTCCTCCTCTGGTGATGTGGTAAAGCAGTGCTCCAACAGGTCTGCATGCAAACCCAGGGAGAGAAGGGCTGGAACACAGGTTACGAGCGTAACCTCGGTTTGTGCAAGGGTTACGTGTTTTCTAGTGACCAGATCACCCTCAGGGTATCATTCACAGATTATCCTTTAAGAAAACCAACAATCCTATGGTCTTTAACCTGCACTGTAAATCACATGCAGTTCTGGAGCTCTGCTTCAGTGCTGACTCAGGAGAAGGACATTTACTGAGTCATGTAGTTTTCAGCAAGTTTGAGCAGTATGAGGAAGGGAAGTGTCCTCCCTGTTTGCTGTGTGGTTTGGATCCGCCCCAGGGTGTAGTTTAAGTAAGCATGGTTCCACTCCGGGCTATGACAAGTCCTGGTGTCAGAGTCTGGGTAACTTGCCTCTCTTCTGTTTCTCTGTTCAAAAATTTAAAATCAGAGTTAGCATTAAAACATTCTACCAAGATGCATTAGATGTTTGGGGGTTTTTGAGGGGGGAAAAAAAAAAAGCCTAAAAAAAGAGTTAAATATGTCTGTCTAGCTGGTCTTCACAGGATGCTGTTGGTAGCAGAGATCACTCCTAACATATACCAGTAACTTCGTCTTGAATTCCTGTCTCCCAAATACCAGTGCAGAGCGTTTTTTCTTAGACCAAGGAGGCAAACACTGAATTAGTTTATTTCTGAGTAATGCTATAAATGAAAAGTGGTGAGCAAAAAGGTTTGCTCATTCTTAAAGATTCAGTATCAATATTACAGGCTAGTTAGGTGTGATACTAAAGGCATTTGTTTTTTCTATTGTGTAGCAGTCACAGTTGATTGGCAATTTTTCTGGTGCAGAACTTGACTGTAATCCAGCTGTAGCTGGGCATTGTAATAGACATTTATTGCTTAGTTTTTTCCACTTCATAATTATTGTAATGGCATGTAAGTGAAAATGTAGCCTGCAGCAACTTCACAGTGATTTTTTTAGTTGCACTTGCAGACTTAGCTTGGCCAGGTGTTGGTGTCTGTGTGCTACGTGTTGCAGCAATTGTATGTCCTTCCTCTGCAGACTTCTCTGAATTGTAATTCTTCCTTGTTTCCAGTTCTTTCAAATTTAAAGGGCTCTTGTCCATTTGCTTAAACAGTAAATATGAGGTTGCTGCCATGGTGCACCTGCAAGGTAGTATCATGTTTATACATTCCTTAGTTATGTCTCAGCCAATAACAAATTATTACCAATCTCCCTTATTACTTTACGTGAAAGACTGCTTATGCAGTGAGCGAGGGTGTTCCTTAGCACATCCATGCCCCTGTTCAGGAGGAGACTTAGTAGACAAATAGCAAAAAAAATCTCTGTTGACTTACATGATGTTTCTCATTTCAAGTCTAGAGAGAGTGGTAAAAAATTATTTGCCCCAAACTGATGCTTCCCCCAGTAATTAAGAGACAAATACTGGAATAGTTCCAGCAGAATGAGTGCTTCTGGGATATTTTTTTGGTGAGAACTGAATTGCTTTGTCAGATGTGTAGGATGTTGCATCTGCTTGGAATGTGGGTCTGCTGGGCATCTTTGCTACTGACTGTCCTTACAAGGGCAAGGAAATTCATCGGTGAAGCCTTTGATGTAATGTATATCAAGATGGAAGATGAGACTACTGTACTGGCAGAGATCTTTCCCAACTGAGGCACCTCAGTTCTTCTCATATGCACATGGACAGTGGTGTTCGTTTGGTTCATTTAATGTAAATGGTTTCCAGTTCCCATGAAATACGTTTCACTGGATGTTGTTAAAACATGGTAAGTTTTTTATTCTAAAATAAAGAACAATAATTGGACATTTAGTCCAATTCTGCAGCTGTATGGGTTCACTTTTTAATTTCTTGAACCGTAAGTAGGGGTTTGGCTAGATCCTGCTGGCTCAGATACTTTGTCAGAAAACTGCTATATTATGATTTAGATTTTGAGCATATATTGGAGGTCTTCAGTCCTTTTGGTTGTGAAGAGACTGTGAAAATATAAAGTTATAACTGTTTAATGTGAAGGTTGCTTCCTGCAGCCTCTTGAAGAGCAAGCTCGGAAAGCAGTCTGTTTGTCTTGATGAGTATTACTGTAGGTGTCCAGTGATCCAGGTGCGAGCAGCCATCTCTAATTGAGGAGAAAGAGGTTGATGACTCAGGGTAGAGTCACATCCTGTTAACGCTGGTTAGGGACACCACCACCTCACCCTTCCTGGTTCTGACTAATAGAGCTGAAAAGAGATAAAAAGAGGACCCTTGGAATGTGAAAAAGGGAAAGCCAATCCTTCAGAGATCTGTGGCCCTCCAAATCTTGTATGCAGGCAGCTTACCTGTTCAAAAGCAGCTCAAGCTCAGTGCTGCATTTGTGGAAGTCTTGGAGTCAAGTGGACCGCTTTCCACTGGTTGTAGCTGTTGCTGCCCCATCGTTGAGTGGCAGCTGTCTACAGACTCAGGCAGACATCATGGCCTTGCTTGCATCCAGCTTATAAGTGTGGTTTTCTCTGCAATCACACAGGCTGAGATGATTTGCTGTGATGTGGGTTCTGGCGGGTTTGAATCTAGGGTTGATTTCATTAAATGTGATTACGCCTGCTCCGGCATGTACAAGTGTCCAAAGTGGGAGAATGGAACCCCAGTAGTCAGCAGTACTCACGTCATCGTGCTTTGAACGCTTGCCCATCAGTGAAAAGCACTGTCTTGCTCTTGCATCTCAGTGTACTACGGTCTGCCTTGTGGGGTTGGCTTTCAGCTGGAGTCTGGCATTATGTTAAGTGTATTTATGCAACTTCTGTTTTCCCAGTACACATTCAATGAGCCAGCTAAGCTGTGTGTTTGCATGGCTTCTTGAATCAAGTGAACACTGTAGCAGAAACAAGTTGGTGTAGCAGAGCATTGCATAAAACTCAGCTTGTCTATACAGTCTGTCTTAGTGGGATGAAGCTTTGTGCTTCTCAATACAGTTTTAATGGGGTAAAACTTAGGTAAAACTATTTCAAGCTTTTAAAATTCAGCATGCTGGAAGGGTGACATTGGTGTTGAGATGTGTGGCGTTCGCTGTGTGCACAGATCGCTGCTGAGGCATCTCTTAGTTTGCAAGAGGGAGTTTAAAAAGCTTCCCCAAATATATTGGCTGCCTCCCAGTAACTTTTAAACTCGCACTGAAGCTGGAAAGGACTATTTGTCTTTTGTTTCTGTGCTGCATTGCTTACTGCACGCAAAACTGACTCTTTTAAGCAAGGAGCTTCTACTAACAGCTTGAGTGTCAAAACACAAATATCAAATACATTTCATCACACATTTCATGATGGAAAATACTTCCCCTACAGCCTTCTGGAGGCCTTGCTGGTAGTTGCTGCTTCTGTTTTTCCTCAAATATGTCAAGCTATTTTTGCTGAAATAAGTTACTTGTCATCTTCAGTGTGTAAAAGCCTTTGTATCCGTAGTTGTGTTGTCTCCATATGTGTCACCCCAGCAGCCCTGTGCTGTATGTGTGATTGTTTTGGTTTCATAGACAATAAGCTGCTGTCCTGGGAAGTGTGGCCTGGCCTGTGTCACTGTGAGGGGTGGCAGAAGCCGGCAGGAGGAAGTTCCAGGTGTCTTGAGAGGAAGGAAATGAGGGGAAAACAGTGTGTTCTGGGGAAAGTTCCCACACAATGCAAAGGAGAGGCATGGGGCGGGGGGCATCAGGAAGGGAAGGGCAAAGTGAGAGGATCTGGGAAGGATGGGGGTGTTCCTGCGTTTCACCTCAGAGGAGAAAAGTACTGTTCAGGCCTTGAGAGAGCATCCCCATCTTCTCTGTTCCTGTCTGCTGCCTCCCACCCTCAGCCAGCGTGGTGGTGGACAGCCTCTAGCCACCAGCTGCCCTGGGCAGGGAGGAGCTGGCCCTGCACGACTCTGGATGCAGTGAGGTGGAAGGTGTTGTTTAGTGCACAGTGCAAGAGAGGGGCCTTAAAGACAATATCTGCCTTCCTGCCCTATGCCTGAACCTTGTGGAAAGCCTGCTCCATTCTTTTCCCCTTCCTGGCATTGACCTGCGGGTCCGCTGTGACCCGAGGCTTCCCCTCGCCCATGTGAGGCCAGCACCTTCCACCGCTGCGTGAGAGCTGGGTCCGTGGGCTTCCCTCTCCCTGAATGCAGAAGACTTCTGCTGCTTTTTGCAACAACACAGAGATGACATGGAGCTTTGCTTGCAGCATGAAGTAGGTGAACAATAAAGTAAGTAGCTGCCAGTTACATCCAGGGGGGTTTAATTAGAGACACCCTTCTAGTCAGTGAGGTCTCCAAGAAGCAAAGACCTTTTTCTCAGCAATCGCTGCTGCAGGAAACGTTGTGGGGTGAGATTTGGTGGAGATCATCTTGCAGAGTACAGATGCGTACGCTGCCATGATGGCACAGTGCAATCGCAGGTGTGAGCACAGCCCTTGGTAACAGCGGCTCTACTGGTCAAAGTGCCAGAACTTCTTGTAGGGCACAAGGAAGGGTGGACCTGTGCCTGACTACGTCAGGAGGAGGTAAGATCTGTGGACCTTTCCTGCTGTAGGAAAAATGATGTTGGTGTCAGCACGTCCTCTGCGTGGTCTTAGTATCGCTCTGGTGCTAAATCGTGTGTTACGAGTGAGATGCCTTTGACGCATCTGTCGCCTCATTCATTGCCTCATCCGTGGAGCTTTGCTTAAGCCATCCCTATGGCTAAGACAGACAAAGATTCTTTTGAAACTTCAAAGAATCTTTGTTCTAGTTTTGTTTTGTCTAATTCTCTCTTGTATATAGTAATGTACGTAATATATATGGAAAAAATTATCTTCACTTAAATGCTTTGTTCACTATACACATGCAAGTGGAAAATGCTTCATAGATGCTTCCTACAATCCCACAGATTCAGACAATGCAGTTCACAGTACTGTTTTAATCTACGTTTAACATTAAATAAAATGAGAGAGTTTGTTAATTTTACCAGAAGCAGATGTCAAGTATAGCAGACTCAAAGCAAAAAATCCCACAAACCAACAAAGCCCCCCAAAACAAAAGAAAAAAAACTTCAGGCGACCCTCAGTGTGTGGCCTAAATGCAGTGGTCCTTTTGACTCTGCAGCCCCAGCTGCGCTGCTAATTGGGCCCTGCTTTTCACCCTCGTTAGCCCTTGGGATTGTGTGCACTGCCCAGAAGGAACCCCACATTACAAGGCACTATAATACTTAGTTGTTACGACGATGTATCTCTGTGGGAAGAAAAATTCAGTTCACACCCTGTAAGACCAAACTATAAGGTAAAAATAATCCCTTTCTATTCTCTCCTAAACAGAACTGCTCCTGGAAAGCAGAAACAAACCCTAGTAATTGCTCTATGTCCCTGGAGTCCTTAACAGAGCACCTGCAGACATGACAGGAACAAGACCTGCTACGGCATCCCTGCAGTTTTCAGCAATGGCAGAGATCAGTTCATGCATTACTGTTTAAGTGCTGTGTGTGTGCTCAGTGCTGTGGCATTACAAAGAAGATGACTTTATTTTCCTGCTGCGAGGAGGTTGAAATCTTAACATCCTGAACATATGGAAGGAGAGTTTTCTCTGACTGTCCAAAATCTCATAAAATGTAAGCTGGGGGGGGCGAGGGGGAGGCCACGTGCATGCTTGGTGTTCAAGAAAAAGCTATTTGTGCTTAGTATAATGGCAATATTTTTCAGTTGCAGCTCTCCTGTGTGGAAGTTTAATCTCCCTAATATGGACAGAGTGAGAGCAATGAGAACTACATCACTTTTAACTTAGCCAGTTTTGTAAGAACAAAAGAAATATGTGTCAAATATGTGTTTTGGGTCACTTTTGCACCTTTTTCCTCTTTCTGTGTTTCTATTTATACCCTGGCCAGTCCTTACACTCTCTGACCTGGAAAGAAAGTTAATGTGGCTACTAAACTTTAAGGGGGAAGAGACTGGCTTCCTAGATTTGGTCTGAGCACCATTACCTTTATTAATATAAATAATGGCATCATCTTTTACTGCAGAACGGGAACCTTAAACGGTTATGGGAGAGCAAATTTTAGGAACAGTGTCCCTATGAGACATACGTGATTCATCTTCAAGTGTACATATTTAAGAAAGATGCTGTATCCTGAGCCAAATCAGCTCTGTGAATCTGACTTTACTCCATTTAAAACTGTAATTTATTAGCAAAAATTATTCACTTTTTTTTTTTTCTTTTAAACTATGTGAAAATTGGTGCTTGCAGCCTGATGGGGAGTGCTAGGCAAAGCACAGGCAGCTCTTTTGTCCTCTTCTAGCTTCCTCCAGAAATCTGTTTTTGCACTCCTCCAAAAGCCTTTTGTAAATGATGTCTGGACCATAAAGTAACGGTAACTACTGTCTCGCTTCTGGGATTCAGTGTGTTAGTCATTCAGAGTGGTGGTGTTCAAGGCACTGATGACCTGCCAGTAAAGCGCTTGGTTTCCTACTGGAGAAAAGTTTGCTGCTGTCTATTAGAAAATATCACCACTTTCAGGTTCAGTCTCTTCTACATAGCACGGTGTGGAGGAAACATGCATCCTTTTTGGCCAGAGGTGAAAAAGGAAAACGATACACCACAGCATGGCTGTGGTTGCTGCCAAGGGTGAACATCTGCTCTACAGCTTGTCATTCAGCTTTTAAAGACGTCCTGCGAGCAGCCAAGAGCTGGCCTGGCTGGGTTCTTGCATCTGTTTTGTACCTGAATGGGAGATAACTTGCTCCGAAGGGGAAAGCTGCAGACTGGCAGGCTCCACCTCTGTGCGAGTTGCACATTGGCAGCAACACACTGATCTGCCTGCTGGAGAGAGAGAAAACCCTGTTTTCTCCTCACCTAGATTTTCTATGCCATATTCATATTTACTTGAAAGGAATAGGTCCTGTAGTGAATTGTCATGAGGAAAATAGACACAGGCTCCCCATTTCCTAGCACCTGCCTTTGTGCAGGGACATGGTCTCAGTGTGCCTCTCTTCTCGCTGTCAGTATGTAACTTCATCTGTGCTAGTCATGTGAGGACACAAGACTGTAAGTTGTTTGGGTTTTTTGTTTATTTGTTTTAAAAAAGTGGAAAAGTGTTTAGCAAGCACTAGTGATTGTTTTCAGTGAGCTTGTTTTCAAACCTGACCTCATGCGGTGTTAACAGCCAGTGGTACAGTGCTCCTGGGGAGAATAGAGCCAGCAGAGCCTGGAGTGGGGCTCATTCGTCCTTAAGCCCTGGCCTTTACCTTTCTCCTTTCCTGAAGCTTAGGATAAAGCTCTTCTGCCACCCCTTCTGCCCCAGCCTTTGGGGCCCTTTCCTCCTCAGTGCAGAACTTTGCTCGATGCTGTTAATGAGGACCAGGAGACCTGTCTCCTAGATAAGCTGTGCAGCAGCATAACTGCGCTGGAGCACAAATGTGGGGGTGCCATGGTCCTAATATCCTCCAGCTGTGTCCTAAGCCTGTGTACCTGCTGTCCTCTCCGAAATGTTTCCTCGGTAAACGAAGACAAATGTTGCGTTATTGCAGGGGCAGAACCACGTTTCCCAAACCTTTCTTGTGTAGTGGCTGTTGCCACTTCTCCCTGGCTTTAAGCCAGGGCTGGCTCAGCAAACTTTTTTGGTCAGATTCCTGATTTCTCTCATCTGGTTGTTGCCTTTTCCTGTTGCTGCTCGCAGCACTGCCAAGCTGTCAGCCGGAGCTGGGGAAGTGCTCATGGACCAACCCATCAGCCTGGTGCCTGGCCCTGTGAAGGGCTGCAGCACTGCCAAGATGCCAAACCACTGCTGAGATGGTTTGGAGGAGGCCACCAACTTGCTTTTTATGGCTCCTGCCATGTTTCGTTTGCTCTAATGCCTGAGTCTCAGACTAAAACCTGAGGAAGACCACATCTTCAGGTGTTCTGTCTTTTCAGCTCCCTGTGGGAGGGGTAACTCCTGATGCTTATCAAGTGTCTTCACCCTCATCCCAAAGCAACGGCTTTTATAAAAGCAGATGAGCCTTGCTGGCACCCCAAATGTCCTCCCCAAAGGGCTCAGTGTGCCCCTCTGTTGGTGTGGGTCTGCCCAGGGCTACAAGCTGGCGTCCTAGCTGACATGTAGAGCAAGAAGCAGGTTTTATTCCTCCTGCTTCCAGGACCAATTTTGGAGATGCTGACCCTCATTTGGAGAATATTTTGGGTGCCACCTTCATGTGAAGATGCTCAGGAGTGCCTTTGAGATACCATTTATCTAGAAGATTTGCTGTGCCTGGGTTTAGGGTTGCATGTTTCTTCCCTGGTCTTACTAAGATCCTGGTTAGCCATCTGGAAATCTCATCCTGTGATTATTCCAGAATCTGGAAGACCTTTTGTAACTACTAATCCCAGAAACAGATTTTCCCTTCATCCTGTCTGTCAACACAGCCTTTAACTTATTTTTATGGGCTTCAGCACATGTTTGAAGCATCGCTGCCTTAGGATACAGTCTGTTTTCCGGACTATTTCAGTGGTTCTTATATTTACAATATAGCATTTTCTGAAGAAGGGCTGTTTAGTGGGTATTTAGTAGAATCTTGTGTGTCCTTCAAAACTCGACACATTTCCATTTGCACATCTAGAACAGGAATCAGTGTGACTTAGCGTGCCATGAGCATGAAATCCTAGGAAATTATACTTTGTGATGCAATCTATTTTGCTTCAACAGAATTGAGTAATGTTTTCATTAATAAGATGTGATAAAGATTGTATTCAAAAGTATTGATCCAATTGAAGCAAGGTAGGTAAAGCAAAAAGAATATTCTAAGCTAACTGGTGCCATACTAGATTCTTAATTTTTTGCCTTTTTTTGAGTCTTGTCCACTAGTTTATGTTTACACATCAAAATAACTTGTGTATGAAGTTTGCTGTATGTGTCTTAACTGCTTTATGGAGGCAGCAGGATATGGCAGGTAGGAATTGATCCTGTGTGCAGCAAAAGCTGTCTGAAAGAGTGCCATCCGCATCGGGGTAGGTTCTGGAGGTCTGTGTTGTGATCTTGCCTTGAATCTTGGCCCTGTGTTCCTGCAAGAACATAAGGCCCCAGGCAGAGGTTCAGAGAAATTCACTGGACGAGGTTCGCAGGGCATCTTCCCCATGGCTGGAGCATGCCTATGTGGTGGAGAGGGCAGGAAGATGTCTCTCCGTGTACGTAGACCACAGCAATGGGCTCACTTCGAGTCCACAGTACTTCCAGGTTTGTTGACATATGCCTCTTTGTAGGAGCGGGCCCTGGACTACGTGTGCTCCTTTAGCCCATCTTGGGCATTTGAAGAGCATTGTGTAAAGCCATGCTCTACAAGTCAGGAGTGAAACAGGGAGAGCTGCCTCCTGTTTCTCTCTTGTTAAGGAAGAAAGTTTCTACATTTCTTGAGAACAACAGTAAAGCTTGACCTAATTGCTGCTCTAAATATATGCCTATGGCCCCTGAAAGGCCCAGCAGGATATAAAGCCACCAGTTCCACTTCTCACTTTTGCCAGAACTTTAAAGCGTTTCCTTTTGTGCAGTAATCTTAAAACTAGTCCAAGAAAACGCTCACACGATTACTTAGATATTCCAGTTATGCCACCAGTATGGAAACTTAAATGATATTTTCCACAGGCAAAGCTTCCATCATTAAATGCAATGGTCTTCTGCTTGCTTGTAGGAAGATACAACCTCCTTTCCATGGTCTGAGAAATGGTTGCTGCTCATAAGCTGAGCCAAGATGACTGATGGACTAAGAAAATGGGACCATAACACAGTCACCAAAGTCCTATTTAGGGTTTAAATATTTTTTAATCAGTCATAACCTCCTCTGGAAGAGAAACTTCGTATGGACTAGCCAGTACTTATTTAATAAACACTTTGCTGTTTTAGTATTTGAGATTACAGTTACCATCTTTATCAGTTGTGCATCATGTCCAAACTGTAAGTAGAGACAAAATCTCATGTACCTCCATTGATTAAAAGCAAAATTAGTTGGGCTCCTATCCCCCAAATCTTAGTCTGTTCTTGAAAGCGTTGTAAGCCGTAGTTCACCTACCTCTGCCGGCGTGGCCACATGTAATCTGGCAAGGCATTTATTTTGTTCGCAAGGCCATTGCGTAGGCTTAATTTGTGCATACTCAACAAGCCACGGCTGGCCTGCTCCAGAGATTATAACTATATGATATAAATATATTATACAATTGAGAGGGACATGACGGGGGAGGGGGGTTGTTGGCTTCTTTGGGGCGTTTTTTGGTAAGTGCAGTTATGTGGACAGGGTCTGAGTTGTTTGGTTTTGGTTTTGTTTTGGTTTTGTTTTTTTTTTTTTCCCCTGCTGGAATGACCTCGCAGTAGCACCTGACCTTGCAGTCAAGCCGAGGTAGGTTCGTCCCTTGGCTGCTGGGCTCGGGAGAGCCCCAGACGATGCTGTGGGTCCTGGTCAGGAGGAATTCCTGGAATGCCGAACGGCAGCCACCAGGGTCAGCAGAGACCCGTCATACTTGAAGTGGTTTCAAGGACTACAGGAAGCGTGGTCAAAAATGAAGAGATCATTCAAGGATCGTTTAGATGTAGAGAATTCCTCCTGGTTAAGCAAATATCCTGCTGAGTTTCTCCTGGAAAAGAATTCGATGTGTAAGGCTGTATCTTTTCCAGATTATGAGGGATGGGATGCAAGAGAGAGAAACTTCTATTTCTACAAACTTAGAAAGCATGTGGGCCTCAAACTCTTTTCCCAGTTGGAAAGTTTGCTGTTAAGAAAAGGAAATAGATTTTTATAAGCAATATTTAATTCAAGCATTTGGCTAATTCTCCTGCTGCAAAGGTTTTAGGTCAAAGTCTGATTCATTGATGTGGAACTGGAATGAAAGGGATTAGGAGAGGAAGTAGACTCTGAAGTTAGGAAAACTCTCTGGTTTCTTGTCCACTAACCATTTTTTTCCTACCCATCAAATGTATATTTGACCTATGTTTCTAATTTAAGTGTTGTAGAGAAACTTATTCCTACATGCCTTCCTTTGCTCTTTTTCTGCCCATTGTCATCAGTTCTGCCATGGGTGTGTTCGATTTTGCTCTTTCAGGAAGGGATCCTGATCTTTCCATATTTGGGAAGTTTCTGGACGTGACATTGTTGTACAGATGCTGTGAATTTATACATTTATTCCATTAGGTTAGAGAATGGAAAATGGGTGGTTTATTATTCCTGTTACTCATTAAAAATATTTGTTAAAATAGCGCCTTGTTCACAATGGGATGTTCTGCAGTAACGCAGGCGTCGGGGGAAGCCGTGGCCAGCACCTTCCTCTTGTTGCTACGTGTATGTGTATTTGCATAGGTGCGTGTGTTTCGTTCAGGATTCCTACAAGGATCACTTTGGGGATCCATCTGAAAACTTTTCTTCTGGCAGTAAGGTCAGTCTCCCTCTGTCTGTCCTTGCAATCCCCCCGTTGTGTGTGTGACTCCCCAGCTCTGGCCAGCTCCTGCTATGAACTGCCCCGCTCCCCAGCCTCCAAAACCTTCCCTTTTCCCCTTGTCGGTACTCTCATTGCTAGTTCTTAAAGACCTGGCAGTCGTCGATCTAACATCACTTACAATATCCCATAATATCATGAATGATGGTTGTGAGTGCTTTTCCTAGCTGTGTTCATAAAGCAGCTACAAAAAGAGACTATCGGAGGAGACGGGTCCGCATCCTGCCCCGGCTCTGTTACTGTTACTGTGGAGCTGTGATGGATTTACTGCTTTCATAAGTGCAGCAAAAGGCATTGCCAAACCCAGTGGTTTATCTGGGGCCACCCATGTGCTGTGCAAAAAATAGCTCATCCTTGAAGAAAAGAATGAGGTGGGTTTTTTTCCCCTGAGTTTCCAGTAATTACTTTGGAAATAATTATGTTGGTTAAAAGAAAGAGAGCTGCTTTTTTGTTTTGTGAAAAAATGGAGATAAGAACAAGGGGAGGTTAAATGCGACAAGTCCGCAGGCTGGCCGCAGGGCTGGGCAGCGAGGGCAGGCAGGCAGCAGCGGGGCTCCAGCCCTGCCCGTGCTCTGGAGAGAGGGGAGCGCACTGGTGACAGGCCAAGTTCACCTTGGGGCCAGTAATTAGTCAGGTGGGAGTTTCCCAGTAGATTGAGGGCGTCCTGGGAGGTCACCGAATAGGGAGAAAACAGGGGGCTTGGCAGTGCAGAGGACCTCATCGTTTTTCTCCCGGTTTTTACCATGTAATTCATGCTTTGCTCTGTAAAGCATTGTGATATAGTTTGTATACATTATGTAAAATAAGTTGTATTCTATTATATTGAAGAAATACGAATATAAAATAAAGTCAAAGGATGGAGTAAAGTAGCTGTGTGGTAACTGGACGCCCCAGTCCCTGGTTGCACTGGTTGTCTCATTCCCCAAAGCTGCAAAGCCTCTGGGGCAAAGGCTGTGCTGCAGGTCTCTGCCATCCCTGGAATGATTTAGTTTTTGACATGAAGATCCGATGTTAAATACAGTCTGTCCTGGATGAAAAGGGAAGCACGGATCAAATTCTGTTGCACTTTGCTCACCAGTAGAGCCTGTCTCCAAGATCTCAGGTTTTCCCGCTGTTTGCGGCACTGTGCGGCTCTTGTGTCTCAGGAGTTCGAAGAAACAATTTTTAACTGTGCTTCAGTTTTTTGAGGCTGGAAAAGCTCTGTTATTCTCCAGGCACAACAAATACGTGGGCCCTTTAGGGGTAGTACATGTTGGTAATGGGACAGCATGTAGCAATTTGTAATCTAGGGAAAGCAAAACCCCAAATCTCCAGGGTTTGTATGGGAGGGAGGCTGGGAGGGCGGTGAGGATGGCTACAAGCACTTCAGATAGGCAACTCGCTATTGCAGAAGGTGGAATCTGCCAAAAAATGCCAAGGTGAGTCTTTTATGGGAGCAAAGATGTCGTTGTGAGCTGCCCGACACCAGGGTGAGACCCTGCTTCTACATTTCATCCCCGAGACACGAATTGGAGCCCGAACCCCCATCACCCGGCATGCGTTGCAGGAGACCCAGCCTCCAAGGGCAGGCGGGAGGAAGAGCCATAAATCCCAGCGGCTCTTGAGCACGGCTGCTGGGTCAGAGGAGTCGGACGTTTGGTTCTGCGAGGGCTGCCAAGGATGTCGGCACAGGGGGGCTGCCGGCACAAATCCTTCTGCTCTGTGGGAATTTCCCTGTTGAGCGACTGCTGCGCTTTTTAACCAAAAGATTAATGGAAGGGGGCCGTGGAAAGGGCCAGAGTGCCGGGTATTAGTTCATTAGTCTCCAAGCAAGCATGCAGCCGGTGAGTCACCAGCACCGCTTCCTGCGCGCTGACGCCGTGCTTGGAGCTCTCCCAGCGCCGGGCGATCCGGCCCAGCCCTGCGAAGGCTGGGAACTCGCAGGACCAAATCACCGCATGCTGTGACTGCAGGCTGTTAATGCTATAAAATAAAAACTAATCTAGATTAATTACACTGCACATGTTATTCATCTATAATCCTGCTCCTCAGCCTCTTTCCCTCGCAGCACAGCTCCCCATTGGTTTCTGTTCCTCTCTTAAGGTGTCCTTGCCTCCCTTTAGTTTTCTGCATTTCTTCCAAGGGTGGGAAGAAGGTGCCTGCTGCTGGTAGCAGTGTGCCGCCTCTGCCCGTTCTGCTGGGACATGCCTGTATCTGTGTACGTGGAGGCATAGATAGCTGGTCAGGGCTGTCAGTTGGCTTTGATGGGTCACCAGCCGCAGCAATGGCTTGTGATGCCAGAGAGGTGCCGCCGCACAGCAGGGTGGGTGGCTGGAAGTGCTCCTGGTGCCTGACACCAGAAGCGATGGTCCTGCAAGGGGACGCACGCAGGATGTGTCTGCTTCCATGGTTTTACGAAAATTTGCTGCTATACCCTACAGAAATGGGTTGAAAATTAAATTCAACCATGCAGGGAACCAGGCTCTAGCTGCCACCACTTCTTACTCAGAACCAGAGCGTTGTGTCAAACCAGTCATCTTCCTCACATAAAAGTGATGGTGCTTATGTGCAAACTCGTGTGCTGTCCCGCACCTGGTCGATCCCGGCCGCAGTGCTTTGGGTGAGCCAGCCCTTCACTGCGCCGCAAGGGCCGGGAGGGAGAGCAGGAGAGCTGGAGCAAAATGCCAGAATTTCTCATTCCTAAAACACATATCACGCCTGCGGTGCTGCCCCAACCACAGGTCCAGAGCTGGGGGGCTGGGGGCATCCCAGGTGGCCCCTCCAGCTCAGCCCCCGCTGCAGGGGGTCCCAGCACAGGGTTTGTTTAGCAGCGGGTGTGGGGCTTGAGCTTGGAGGGACCCACAGCAGTCGCGACTGAGCATCATCACCTGCCTGTGCAGCAGCAGAAGCTGCTCTCTGTCCCGCTTTACTTGTAGCAATGCTCAGCTCTGGCAAATTTATTGTTACGATAGGCGCTAGGAAATTAAAAGGTGTCAGCTTGACAGATAAGCATGTAGGATAAGGTCTGGTTGCCGTCTGGAGCCTGTGGCAACGTTCCCGATGACTCGAGTGGGAGAAGCACCAAGACCCCGATCTCCTGAGATGACAGAGTCAAGACTTGATAAATCTGGACAAAATAAGCCATACTTCTGTTTAGCTGTGGGTTGTTTCAGGCAAGAAGAGATTTTGAAAGCATCTTTGTACCTCACAGAGGATTGTTGCACTTTGATGTGATGCCAGCGGGATCAGCGGATGCTCCGGGGCTGAGGTGCCTGGAGGTCACCAGCCCCCTCAGGAGCAGCGGTGGTTTATGGGCATCATCCATGTATTTTCCAAAATGTTCTGAACTATTTTCTGCTGCGGTAACTTCCAGCAGGTGTTTTTAAACGTGGCGACGTTTCAAATGTTGGACCACTGGGCTGGAATTCTTTTCCTTTTATTTTTCTGATTTTTTTTTTTTAAACAACTGCATTTTTTAAATGACATGTTTGTAAGTATGGACCTTATTCTCAAAACAAAGCGCACCACTAACTTTGCAAACAGCTGTTACAAAAGAGAGCCCGGACTGGAGACCTTTCACACCCGTAACTCTGACCATGTCCCTGCAAAAGCAGGGGTCGGTGCAGAGGACTTTGTTCTCGGGGTACGTACAGGAGAGGCTTGTGACCACCGCAAGGCTATAAACAGCCGCTGTGTTTTGAACCACTTGTTTTAGCCTGGTGTCCCCAAGCAAGCTGGGCCCTAGCTCAAGCAGTCACTTGACTTGAATTTGGTGAAAATGCTGAACCCCTGGGGAGGGAAGGACCCCCTCGGGAGAAGCACCCAGGGACCCTGTTAGCAGGGAAGGGGATCCACGGGATAGGAGCTGGCAGCACTGGCGGTAGTTGGGGTGGCGAGGGCCAGCATGGGGTGGCCACATGGTGCTGGGTATCTTGGCATAACTGGGTGCTGGGGATGTTCCCTGGTACCAGTTGCAGAGGAGCTCTCTGCTCCTGGTCCCCGCATGGGGTGAAGCTCTTCCACCAACTCGGTCATCCCCAGCATCACTCTTCTTCAAGAAAACATGCAATTTCTTAAATGGTTTAAATGGTCAGCACCCGAACGCGTGCTCCCCAGCGAGCGCCAGCCTTGCCCACGCATGCCGGGAGGTTGCGGATGCACCTGGCGTTTACCAGCAAAATAACAACGCGTGCGCAGGTAAATTTTCAGTAGCGTTTTGTGTGTTTGCTTTAAATTATAGCAAGGGGTCAGCTATGTTTAAGTGGACTCAGAGGTGAGACCAAAGAAATGAGGTTTAAAATTCAAAGCAGCCCAACCTGCCCCGCGGTGGCGTAACTGTCTGAGTAACTCGCTGGCGCCGAGCCATCACCCCGACTCCTGGGAGAGATGCTTTAAAAGCTCCTCACATGGGCAGTTCAAATGATGTGCACATGGGGGAAAAGAAAATAGCGTTTAATTGAGGTGCCGCACATGTATATATGTTTTTAGGATAAACAAAACAGATTGGGCAAATATTTATTTCTGCCCCTACTGCTACGAGGCAAACTTTCCCAGAGGTCTTGACAGAGATAATCTAGTTTTTAGCCACGATGGTGAGTTTATAATGACAAGGTTTCATTTTGAATGTTTCAGAATTTCCTGATTGGTTCTCATGCAATTATTTTGATTAACCATGAGGTTTTCAGGCCAACTTGAAAGGGTCTCGGAGGCTTAGGAAGAACCTGGCTCTCTCTTACTCCTCCCTCACTGGGATTATTTTCCACAGCTTTCTAGCACTTGAAACAAATTCTTTGGAAATCAAAGAAAACTGTCTCTTAGAAATATTTCATATCTCCACCCCTTCTGAGAAGGGTTTCTTTAAGTTTAGAAAAATGCTTGTTCCCATATTAAAAAAAAAAAAAAAAAGAAAAACATAGGGCTGTAATAAGAATGAAAAACCAATGTATCTTTTTTTTTTAATGAAAAGGTGTATTTTTAACAAAAAGATGAATGCTTTAGATGGTCATTTCTATGAAAGAGTAACATCTGAAAACAGAGAATAAGAAGTATTCATGGCATTTCTGATTAACAAGGAAATGAGATCTCAAACTAGGAACCTCTGGATGTTTCTCTTTCATTTATAAACATTGGAGGTGGCTTAAGAAATTAGGAAAAAAATCCATTAGTGTTGTTTGCTCACATTTCATTGTTCTATTCTTATAACTTATATTTTTTACCCTTTTTTTTAAGATGACATGGAAATCTCAGACTAGCTTTAGAGTGTGTGTGCCAGCAGATCCCCACCGCACCACCTGTCTCTGTACCCCAGCCGATGGCATCTTTCTGCAGATGGGAACAGTCCTCTAGAGCTCCCCTTCCCCCCAGAAAATGCCATCAAGGGCAGGTAACCATAAGCAAAAGCGATGTATAATGTGCTTGGACCTAGTGTACCCTCGGTAGGGTCCAAATCAGCTGGGACTGCACCTCTTTGAACAGCCCCCCCAAAATGCCCGCAGCCCACTGCGCTCCTCCTCGTAGGGAGGCGAAAAATAGGAGAACTCGCTTCTGCTCACAACAGATGCATGTGGAGGTAACCCAATCTCTCAATTTTCAGCTGAGAAATCACCAGCATTTAATGTAACTGCTTAATTAACATCAGCAAGGGCTAAGGCCGGGGTGGCCCAGGCGCTGGAGCTGCCTTGTGCCGGTGCCTGGCGGAGGGCAGGGTCCCACAGGGCGGCCGGCGCGGCTCCATGCTGCCCACCCCGGCACCCTCCCTGGCCACTGGCACCTCCATCCCTCACCTAACTGTAGGGGAAGACGGAAAGTTGATGTCAACCGGGTGAGCCTAAACGTTTGCGATGCGATGCTGCGAGACGGCTGCTGGGACAGGTCTTGTGTTCACTATTCGTGTCCTAGATTAATTTGTCACCTTAAAATAATTTAAATGTAACAGCGGATTTAAGCATCATAGTGGCAGAACCCAGTGAGGACTGAGAAGGGTGGGTTTGGTACAAGCTGAGAAGCATGTAAATGGAAAAAACCCTCAGGGTTAGCTTTCTGTGAACGTGAAGCTCTCTGAGTTCAAGTAATTACACAACCAAGCTATCCAAGCTTAGCAAACGTATTAGCTAAAGGTAAGTACATGTAGCAGCGTATTTTCTTTCACACCGTGGAAAGTGGAAACATAAGCCGTGCGTCCGATGTGATCTCTGTACAGATGCGTTTGGAACGCTGGCTCCATTCTGAAACATCATTGCTTTTACGGTGGACTTTTAAAAAGTATATTATTGCTGCTAATACTATGTGTATGTATTTCAAAAGTAATTTCCCTGGACTCCAATAAAACATTCTAACAGAGTTTTGTTCTCTAAATAATTTTAACCCATGTTTCGCCTTTTGGGGAGTACTTTTGGCCCCCAGGCAATGCAGAAGAAAAATTGCTGGCTAAGTAACTCCAGATGCAGGAGAGACTGCTGGCCGCTAGAGAGCTCCCAGATGAGAAGACCTTTCAGGCTGAAATACAAATATGTTTTGTAATGAAAGCAGAAACTTTCTTTTACTTTAGGATACAGGGACCAGCCATGAAACACAGAAAGGTTTCTTGCTTGCGCTGCAGCAAGAGGCGTCATTATCCATAATTAACATTTTTCATACTTGAAATCAAAAGCCCCAAAGCTGCCCTTCCTCCAGAGCAAGGTTTGAAAAATTATCTTAAATGTTGGCCTTTAAGTCAAGTCACATAGTGGGGCGGATCTCAGGGATGAATGAAAAGCTGCTGCAGCCCTTGGATAAGGATGTCTGCGTGGGGATTAAGTGTCGGCCGTCGTCTCATGCACTGTCGACGGTGAAGCCCTGGGGTTGCTGTGTGTCACCTGGAATTACAGCGCTGCAGTCGGAGCCTCCTGCTCTGGGGAAAAAGGGCAGGGGGTTGCCTCTCCCCTCCCTTGCTTGGGCTCCTCTTTCATCAAGGCTCCTGTTATTGGGGACAAAAGTCACCTTTTGTGTAACTCAGTGTGCCTGGGTGCCCGAGGGGGCTGGCTATGGCATGCACCAATGGTCCTTTGGGAATCACCTGGGCAGGAAGAGATGCTGATGGGTGCATCCACCCTGGAGGAGCTGGCTGAGGTTCATGCTATTTGTATGGGGCTAAAATGCACTGGATTCATTCAAGGGTCTAGGCAAAGCCTGTGCCCCGGTAAGCTCGCAAGTGAAGCCCAGATGTAGGGTGTGAGGTGGGACGTGCCGGCGTCGGAGCCATGAGTTGCAGGAGCCTCGTGTTTGTCGTTTGCTCTGAGCACTTCGTTGCCAGTGATGAGGACCCGTATGGACTCCTGCGGATGCGTGGGCTGATGCACTGGAAAGGATGCGGAGGTTAAGCAGGGGTGGGGAGCAGCTGGGCTCAGCACAGCAAGTCCCGGTGTGCCCGGGCCAGCGTGCGCTGTGTCCGCGGGGCACTGCAGCACCCCAGGGCACCTTGGGTCTATGAGAAAACCTCCACCGTGGCTTGGCCCTGCTGCCTTCCTGCCAGCCCCATGACATGCTCCTGTCCCTGCCATGCATGGCCTTCCCTGTGACGACCTGCAGCCTGCCCACCCGGCACACCCTCCTGCAGAGGAGGCTGGTAAGTGCTCGTGCCTGTCCCTGTCCTCTGACTGCCACCGCAGCCGGGCAAGAGGGCAGCCCACGGGTGACAGCACCTCCAAGATCAGGTTTTCATGGCCTTCACGAGGGCCAGACTTAGCTTAGCTTCCTGGGGGGCAGGAGCCTAAAAATTCCCATCTGCCAACTCTGAACAGTCTGCACAGGGCATGCGTGGTGGCAAAAGGTGAGAGCGAGCCTGCGGTAGGGGATGGGGGACAGAAAGCAGCACCTCGAAATGCAGAAAGTGTTTCCATTGCTCAACAGTTGTATAGCAGAGAAGCACAACAGGAACATGGAGGTCAGGGCTGACATCATCACGTAACCATTCTATGCATCTTGCTGGAAATTGCAGTATTTTGAGTTCCTGGTGGCTGGCCCTACCCCATCCTATGCATTATGGTAGTACCATCTGCAGGGGCTGGGGCCAGTGCACAGGGAGCTGGAAACCCAGTGGGCTGCGAGGGCCAAGCAGAGGCATCTTCTTCCCTCTGCTCTTGCACAAGCAAATCCCCTTTCATCTTGAGCTGGACCACCAAACCCCGTCCCTGTCGCCAGGAACCCCTCTCTGATCAAAGCAAGGAGGGAGGTGGGTGCCCAGGAATGGGCACAGCCAGGCAAGGTCTGGCTGGGGGCTCCTAGCAGCAGGTCTGGGGCTGGGACGTTTTAGGGCCACCTCCCAGCACGCCCTCGCAGATCTGGGTTTCTCCTTTGCCAGAAGCGATTTCCACCCCCTGCAATTTCCCAGCAGCTTGGTGAGAAAGGGAAAAAAGTGCTGTCAGAGGTTTTCCCCTTCCCTTCCCAAGCGTAAGCCCCCAGGGTCGCTGGCAGGGATTTGGCAGCCACAGGAATGCGTGGGAATACTGGAGGCTTCGGGACAGGGCTTGGGGTGCGTAAGTTGTTAAGAGGAAGATCTCACCGTGGGCTTCTCTGCAGCAAACTTACCCCCAAGTCTCAGAGCAAACTGCTGATACCGACCCCCCACGCCCTGGTTTCACTCAGGTGCGTGTCCTCGTCTTCGGCAGCCTGGCACAAGGGTGTGCTCAGCAGCCCTGGCAAGGGACGAGCGCAGCGGCGCAGCCAGCCCTGCTGATATTTCGCCTTCCAGGGCGTGAAGGAGTTAAACTTTTCAGATGGAAAACGAACTGAAGATCAAACCGGCAGCCTGGTGACCTCCTGCTGCTGGGACAGCAGCAACTCCCCAGCCCGAGCCCAGCAGTTTCGTCCATCGGCTCGGCGGCCGGCGGGGAGCAGCAGCCGGTAGGTGCGAGGGCTGGCGTGGTTGGGCATCATGCAGGACCTGCCCTCGGCCCAGGCGGGACCCCCGGGGCTGGGGCTGGAGGGCGATGGCAGGGTGTGATGGTCTGTGGGACGGAGGGAGCGCTGGGAGGGTTGTCCCTGATCCACTTTCAGAAAAGGGATTGCTCCAAGCGAGCTTGTCCTAACAACGCCTGGGGAAATGTGATTTCTTGACTTTTGGGACACCCAGTCGGCAGATCCTGAGGCTTCGGGAACAACATGGTTTTGTAATTGAACTCCTTGCATGCAGCAAGGGAGGATGTTGTGGGTTTATTTCTCCCTGACGAGGAAGGAGTGATGGCCATATTCTTTAATCCTGTCCTCTGATGATGGGCAGCTATTTACCAATAAATGCAAAAAGAGCGGGATGTCGGTTTATGGTTTCTAAACAATGAAAGATCTTCTCAGTATAAATGAAATTGTTTTTTTTTTTTTCCTTGAGCTGAAAACATCGTGATCTGATTATAAGTAACATCAGGCATAGCCTCTTGTGCTAAGTCTGTGTTGTCTTCCCGGCTCTTCGGTTTATTGAATGACAGCAAACACGCACTGGTTCAAAGATACTGTGTCAGTGATTTGGATGTTTATTTTGCAGTAACAAACTGGTGTAGTCTTACCTAAGGATTTGCATAAACATTTATCATATCATTTACATTGTAAAATGTAATAATTTTGCATTATAGTAATAATTCCTCTTGTTCAGAAATCAAGGCTGAATCAAAAGTCATGATCATTTCTGTCGAAGAAACAAGGATTACGCTTAGTTCAAAGAAAAACAAATAGAACCACATCCCTATAAAATTAGAACTGAAGTAGCGTATCATTCCCCTCGCTCCAAGAATACCCTCAACCCTTATGGTGTTACATGTTTTTCCTTAGAAAGAAACCAGAAAATATATTTCCCTAAAATCTGAGTCTCTTTTTTTTTAAATGATCTTGGGATGGTGTCTGAAGGAGGTTGCCAGGCGGATGGCGGCTAAGCGGTAGTTTCTGACCAGGCGAATGGAATTGCAATCACCGTGTTTCAGAGTCGGAAAAGCTCAAATTGCTCTTTACTGGCCTCCCAGTCGCTACAATCTGATTCCCACAAGGTACTTTCTGGCCAGAGATGAGGCTCTTGATTACAGAAATGCAGATCTCCTGGTAACTGTGCTTGATTTATTCTTCCGTACCACAGGGAGCGAGTCAGTGTTATTCTTTGGAAGCATGAACTCCTCCAAATGCTAATGTGTGGGGAGAAAGAAAACAGCAAATTTTATTATATTCTTAACAACAGCCCACAGGAATGTGCTTTGCAGCGAGCGCAGCCTGCGAGTCCTCCTGCCTTGGCCCCGGCACCTTTCCCAGGGGCTGCTGGCACAGCCGGGGACCCCTCTGCCGACCGGCCGAAAACTGAGCAGGGGAAGCAATAATCTGAGTGGGGGAAAAGGAGGCTGTGGGATACGTTAAGAGAGGAGCTCTGAAAAGTCATTAGTAGAAATGCAGCAGGGAGCCCTGCTCCGGAGGGCACCCCAGAGACAGCCTGCGGCTGCTCAGCGAGGCCAGTGGGGGATTTGGGGGCCCCTCCTGGGCCCAGGCAGCATCTGATGTAGGTGACATCGGATGAGTCCCTGGTGTTTCGTCTCTTAGGACAGCTGGGAGGCGATGCTGGATGCTACGGCTTTTGCCATGCGGCTCGTTGGCTCGACACCTTCCTGCAGCGGGGGGTTTGTGCTGCGGACATTCCCGTCTGCCCCTCATTGTCCATAACTGAAGTTGCAGGGAAAAATGCCTGTAGGCAGATAGTAACGCATCCAAGGGGAGCAGAACCTGCCCGGGCTGGTGGGGTTTATTCAGCAGGGACTTGATGCTACTCCCATTCAAGTGGATAATAGAACTCTCATTGATGTTTTTCATTTATTTATGACTTTCTATGGGCTCTCGATTACCACTGCAACCGTGCCTGGAGTGTGCGAGTGTGCGGGGGTGCACGGTGCGGCAGCGCGGAGGAGTCTGCTGTATCCTGTTTTTGTAAATGGCTTTTCCTCTTAGTAGTTGTAGTGAAAACAAACATGTGGGAGAACAATGGGATTTTTTTTTTCTATTTCCCTCTACATTTTTAAACACAATAAAAAAGCCTATTAAAATTAAATAAAGCTTGTTAACAAAAAAAGGATACCTATACGTTAGTGAGGAAAACAAGCGTAACTATGTGAACATGCAATCACAAGCGCAAAGGTCATTTGCCTTCTTGATCTCAGCCTGTATTTTTGCAGTTGAAAGCCTATTCATTAAATACCTTGTGAAAACAGGGCACTGGTAAAGCAGAACAATGCCTGTGCCAGAGAGCTGTTATCTGTAATAAAGGAGGGCCAGCTTCACACCCCAGAGAGACACCCTTGTGTGCTGCTGCGGGACTTCGCAGTCTTCTGAGTCATCATCTCGGCAGGGAGCAAAGGGGAGTCCGCAGAAAGGATTTCCTTTCTTCAGATAAACCTGTGGGTATTTTGTTTGTTGTGTCTAAAATATTTTGCAATAAGCAAATAAGAATAATTCTAGTTGCTGTAAAAATGGAAGTAATAGGAAGATATTAATTCTTTCTAGGAGCAAAACTTGGGATCACTCTTCATAGGACAAATTACCCCCAAGGAAACAGGGACTGTGAAATCAGTGATGAGGTACAATATACCAGGTGGGACAACCACCTTAGATTGTTCCTATTTAAATTACCTGTGTTTTAGAGAACATCTGACATTCGTTTTTCCATATGCAGTGGTGGAGCATCCACCGTAATAGGTGGACAAGGGTGCAGTTAGTTGTTCACAATGTCAAGTTGCTCCTGTTTGAAAATATATTTTCCTAGTGCATGGCTTTGTGAGCTGCAGCTCACTGCCAGTGAGTCCTTTTCCCTCTGGGGAGGGAGGACCCCTCGCTTCTGACATTGCTCTTCCCCACGCAGGTGCTGCAGCCTGTGACCACCACTTCTGGCCTTGTGTGCTGGTTTTGGCTGGGATCGAGTTAATTTTCTTCATCGTAGCTAGTATGGGGCTATGGTTTGCATTTGTACTGGAAACAGTGTTGATAACACAGGGGCATCTTCCTTACTGCTGAGCAGTGCTTACACAGAGTCGAGGCCTTTTCTGCTCCTCACCCCACCCCACAAGTGAGCAGGCTGGGGGTGCACAAGACGTTGGGAGGGGACACAGCCGGGACAGCTGACCCCAACTGACCAAAGGGATATTCCATACCACATGGCATCATGCTCAGCATATAAAGCTGGGGGAAGAAGAAGGAAGGGTGGGGGGGGACGTTCGGAGTGATGGCGTTTGTCTTCCCAAGTAACCGTTACGTGTGATGGAGCCCTGCTTTCCTGGAGATGGCTGAACACCTGCCTGGCAATGGGAAGGAGTGAATGCATTCCTTGTTTTTCTTTGTTTGCACACACGGCTTTTGCTTTACCTATTAAACTGTCTTTACCTCAACCCACGAGTTTTCTCACTTTTGCTCTTCCAATTCTCTCGCCCTTCCCGCTGAGGGGGAGTGAGCGAGTGGCTGTGTAGGGCTTAGTTGCTGGCTGGGGTTAAACCACGATACCTTGACCTTCTCAGCAGCAGATCGGGCTTCTGAAGCCCTTTGCTACAAGGTGGGTTTCCTGTGCCATAGCCATCCTCCTTGCTGCTCTCGCCTTTCTCGTCTTTTCTGAGTGGCAGATACCACACCTGGCTGCAGGTTTCCAGTACGTTGATATGGGATGAGATTATTCATGCCACTAACACAGTCCAATATTCTTCTGATAGAGAAACTTGCACTAGACCCAGAAAAATATAAGACAAACTTCTCTTTTAAAAGAGATCACACCCAGGGCTCTGCAGATATTACAAACTTAGGTTTGCTTTGTGTTTGGGTGTCACCAGTTTATTAAATAATTCCCTGTTGTGGCTGCTGCCTAGAGCGTGGCTGTGCATAGGCACCAAGGTGGGGACACCTTCCTGGCCCCATCCATCAATGAGCAGGTGAGAAACGCTGAGGACATACTGGTTGGACCGGATTTCATCCCAGCATGTTTTGTTTCTGTTGAGATCAAAGTGCTTTGTGAAATCGATATGAATTTGAAGGGATTATTTTAAGGGTGGGAAAAAGAGATAATGTGTAATAATACCAAAATACTGCATCCAACATTATTCAGGGTGTCACATTTCAGATTTATTTTGAAACAAAGTATCCTTTCAAGAATTGGTTTGCTTTCGTTCTGTTCTAACATGTAATACAAAGTCGAAAAGAACAGTTTTGAAGTGCCTGAAGCTGAGGGGAGCAGCTTTTTACCATCCTCCTCCTGGGCGCCATACGCATTGGGATTTTGGCTCCGACTCATAGTGTTACTAAAATTTGAGCCCCTTTCAAAATAGGGCTCAACCTTTCTCACAGCTCTCTTCATAAAAAGCTGAATGTTGAAGTGATAATGTTCAGAACAAAGAACACTTAGTATAAACATTTAGTTTGTACTAAATAAACTACACTTGGTCTTACAGTCACGTTTGGTGACAGCTCATACAGCCTGCACCCTTCCCCTGTAATGCACCAGAGTGAAGCAAATATACATCGTCGGGAAAAATTGCTTGTCTTTTGTCAAAGAGCCCAACTGCTGTCAGCAAACATATTGTGGGAATATGAATCTGGAAACAAACAGATCATTAGAGGGTGAGTTAAGGTTTTGTGATTTAATTCTAAACATGTTGAGTGAGGGAACCAGAGATGTGCAATGCCAGGAAAACTCTGCACCAGAAGGGTTTTTTTCTCTAATGAAAGCTCATATTTTTATTGAATACAAAGTGCTTTGGGTGACAAAGATGGTTACATATGGAAAATATGAAGTTCCGTTTGTTCTGGAGAATTATGAAGATCACTTGATTAGAAGTAATGTCGCACTGATGCAAGTTTTACGTTCTTTCCTTTGTGGAAATTATTCATCCATTTACAGTGCTTTATTAACAGTACAATACAATAGTTTTCCGATGTAAAAAAGAGAATGTATATGGAGGACCTCTGCTTGCACAGAAGGTAGATACTTGGGCTTGTGCACCTGCATCTCTGGTTGGATTACATCTGTGTTTTGCCCTGTTGCAACTATAATGGGGTTGAGAAAATAAGACGCCTTTCCCGTTCAGAGCATGCTTGGCGGGGAGAGCCTACCCCAGGGTCATGGCGCTGCCCAGCCTGCTCTGACTGCCAGAGCTGCTTGGGCTGAGGACCGTCGGGAAGCCAGGGAGCCAGAGGAGCTCTCTGGAGGTCTCCTGAGAGGACTCAGAAATAATCTGTGGAGTCCTGAGAGGGCCACACAGATCTCAGCATTTTAGAGAAATGGCGTCTGAGGTGGTGGGATGGTGGGAATGCCCCGGGGGGAGGGAGGGAGCTAGGCCCCGTTCCCTGGCATGAGATGCTGCATCCCCTGGGGTTGACCGAGTGACAGCAACCAGGCTTGTGCCTCTTCTGGGCTTTCATTCTTCTGACACATCTTCAATGTCCCCCCTCTGTGTCTAGACACATCACTGTAGAACGGGCATCCCGATCTGCCCCAGGCCCTGCTCTGCAGGGACAGCCACAAGGCAGTCTGTGTCCTTGTGTATTTTGGCAGATGCCGGAGCTTTGCTCTCTCAGGGAAAAGCTGCTTCAGTCTCTCCCCTTCCTATAGCCAGACAGCTACTGTCTTGGCCCTATAGCTATTCTAATGGCAGCCTGAGCTGCTCCGTTGTACTGAAGAGGAGAAGGTTAGGGTGAGGGAGCAGCAGGACATCTCCACCTCAGAGTGCACCACGGAGCCCACACGGACCTGGAAGTCTTCAAAGGCTGCTCCTCTGTTCAGCACCTGTCCCCGGAGTGCCTTCTTCAGGCAATAGCAGCTCTGGATGCCTCTGCCGGTAATGGTTTCCTGCGCGGTGCCATGCTAATGAAAACTGAAAATTACCTGAGATGGTCAACCTTGTCCACCTGCCGCTTCCCCTCCAGCACTGCCCAAGCACATCCTGGTTTTCCCCAGAATACAAGGATCTGCTTCCTGTGATGCTCCAAGGATGAGCATCCCGCCTGCACCATTAACCTGGACACAAACAGGATATGAGAAGAGGGGGGAGAAAAACACCCATTTCCCAAAGTCTTTGACAAGATAGCAAAACGCGTCTCTTCCTCAGGAGCAGAAAGATGCTTTTATTGGAGTAAATGCCCCTGCAAAGCTGGCTCGCAGCCCCACGAGCTGCTTGTGGCCAGGGGAGACCCTCCCTGGGGGGACGATGGAGCTCAAACTTGGACGTGGCTTCAGCTGCCCCTGCTGCTCGTGGCCCCTTCACCGGAGGATTTCCCCGTGCCGACAGCGCGTCTTCTCTCGCCCGGCCCTTCGGCTGTGCTGTCTGCGGTGCAGTCAGGCTTCCAGTTATTTAAATGCTGAGTTTTATTTGCTGTTAATTTTATAGCGAGGTGGAGGTTGATCAATATTTTCTGCTATTTCCTGCCTTCTCTCACAATGCTGGTTCAAATTGTTACTAACAAACCAACCCCCCTCCAAAAAACCCCAGCCAGCTCTGTGAATCCAGCCCAGCGCTCAGGGTAGCGGCTCTGTGGGATACATGGGATGCACCGATGCTCATCGCAGGGTGAAGGAGCAGCTTTTTGCCGCCCTTCTTTTCCGCCTAGGAGAGAGCGCTGGTGCAGGAGCGGACTGCGAGAGCACGGGAGCACCGCCTGGAGACGTCGGGCTGCAGTGAGGAGATACCAGACGTCCCTTTCAGAAAATCTGAAAAATCCTGTCGGGATCTGAGGCTGCGTTCAGAAGTGGTAATGGCCGGGATAATGTGTTGTTTATTGCAAACAGGCATCTGCAGTGGCCTCGAAGGTTTGGATGTCCGACCGCCCCACTATGCACTTCAAAACCTCTGTTAAGAGTTTCAGCCCCAAATTCAGCCTCCAAAGCCAAATGGTGATGGTATCACATTCGCTTTTCATTTCTGCGTGGGCACTGTGCCCGTGCAGTTATAACACAGCTGATTCTGATTTTCATATAGTTCATTGTTTACTTATGACTTACTATAAAGTTGAGCTTGTCTTATTTATGAGCAGCCATGAAGATATGGGATTTCATCCACTGGGTGATGACTCATTCATTGGGTTGGACTCTTTAGCTCCTAATACGTGACATATTTTGGACTATTGGATGAACAGCATTGCTGCGTGAGCCCAAATTAAACACAGTGAATGGAAATAATTAGTCATTTGTTTTTAAAATCATGTTTGTAGCTGGGTTTGTGCTGGTTCAGCTCCCGGCTCGTTCCACCGATGTGCACAAGGGCAGGACGAGCGGCCGCACGGCTACAGTGGAGAGGTGATGAACAGCGTTTCAGGGTCAGACGTCTAAACGTGTCAGGGGCGACTTTGCTTTGTTTCTGGTGCACAAGGAAAAGCTTTGCAGCGCTGGAACATTTGATACTTTCTATGAACTTTAATGACTGCAACATTTCTTGTGCTGCTGCAAACAATTTGAGAAACTAATTTGTAAAATCACTCATAAAAATCTCATGTTCTTTCTGTAATAATAAAGCTCCTTGGCTGGAAAAAGAAATACAAATCTTCAGAAAGAGCAGCTCAGCAGGAGAGTACTTTAGCTGCTCTCGTCTCAAGCGTGCTTCCCCTCCTGCGGGTGCGTCATGCCCAGTGAGTTCAGCAGGAAGGATTCATGCACCGTCAGAAACATTGCCCCCAGTAACGCTCAACTACGTATGGAAAATGAAAGGTTTTTTAAAAATCTTTTCCCCCTCCTCCTGCCCGCAGCAATCACGGGTGGGACAGGTACATGGGGAATGTTGGAGTAACTTTGTCATAGTGAGCGGTTGTTATGGCTTACAAGTTTTCACAGCCCTGCCAGCAGAAATGTATGCCTCTATTTCAGTGGTAACGATGCTTCCCAGAGCTTTCGGCTGGCGGATGGCTGGGAGGCAGTGGCAGGGCGTGTGGGGGACTCGCCATGACATAACCGCATTCCTGCGACATTAGGAGATATTCCCAGGCTGCGGCAGGGGCAGCACATCCCCTTCCCTGCCTCCCGCCTGGCCACGCCGCGACACTTCTCAAGGCTCGGGGAGAGCGAGTGAACCCTTCGCCTGCACCGGGTGCAGGAGATTTCCCTGTTGCGGGTTTGTGGCGATGTTTATCATATCAAACTCCTACCTCATTTTGCGGGGGGCTCGTCTCACGCTGGGAGCGTGAGAGCTGGCCAGTGCCCTGCACCAAGTGGGGCGATGAGCAGCCGTACGGGCAGGTTTGGTGCCAGCCGTGGCAGGGCCAGCCAGGGCCCCATGGGAGCGTCCCACCGACCCGGGCAGGGCCACAGGCGTGGCTGAGCTGGCGGCAGCAGGTGCCAGCGTTGCAAAATGTTTGCGGGGGGGTTCGCCCTCCCGGGATGTGGGGCGTGGGGTATGGGGCGTGGGAGCCGGGCTGCCTGCAGGCAGCCCTGCTGCCAGCCGCTTCCCACCGCCCAGCTCCTCTCCAGGGGCACGCACCGAGCACCGGGACCCTGCCAGTCCCCTGTGCAGCCCTGCATCCGCAGGCTCGGTCCTGCGTGGGGCACCCACTCGTGGTGGCCATTGCCTCACCGCATCCCACCCGGCTGTGAGTACACAGCAGGTCTGCGGCGTGCGGCTTCGTTTCTAATCCTCAGATAATTTACAGGCTTTTACCCAGCCCTGGGTTGAAGTGCCCTTCGCAGAGCCCTCTGGGGCAGTGACTGCCTTTACCGTATCCCTTTGTCCTCCAAGGCCGGCAGCTAACGGACTTTGTGCTAATTAGTGTTTCGAAGAACTGTCAGAAGGGTTGGGATTTCCTGGGAAGAGAAACCGAACTGCACCAGCCGCTGCTCTCCTGCCTTGAGCCTTCCAGGCTGGAGCATAAATGACGAAGCCGTTTTCCAGCTGCTGTGAGGACTACAGAAAACACAGCGGGACGGTGCCTCCCCGGGCTTGCGTGTGGCCGGGCACACCACTGCCGAGGCTGGCGAAGGAGCAGGAGGAAGGCTCCTGTGGGGCCAAGCCAGCTGTCACAGGGCAGGGCATGGCTCGTCCATCTGCACAGAGCTCCCAGGCCCCGGGCTGTGGCTGCACTGGGGTACCCGTGCCAGCTGGGCACCGGCAGCACCAGCGTGTTAACAGCCAGATTTGTGCTTTTCTCACAGGAGCAAAGGCTCTCGCTGCGGAGTCTTCCCAGCTACCGCTCCCGAAGAGATGGAGAGAACACGGGTGTGCTGGCGCGTCCTGCTCAGCCCAGCGCTTTAAGACACAGCCATACCAGGAGCTTGCCAGCCAGCGATGGCTGGTGCCAAAAGGACCAAAGTCCATGCAGAACGGAGGAAAAGTTTTACATACAAAGTTCAACAAAAAAGAGATACATCCAGAAGGCCATTGCCGTGCAGAAGGGGGCTTCTTGTGGGTACGCCTGGCCCTGCTGGTGTGTGTTGCAAACCCGGGAGGGTGGTTCTGGTCCCCAGAGGAGCTGCTGCCACCTCCCTGCCCAGGCTCAAGCCTCAGAGGGGCCAAAAGCAAAGAAGGGCCATCGGCGGCACCTGGGTGGCCACCATGCTGTGCCCATGAGAGCAGCCAGTGCATTGAGAGGGCAGCGATGATAACTCAGAGCTTTGCAAGGCTCCTGCAGCCCTGCCCGGGCACCCAGGCCCCCGTGGGGCTCCCACGTAGCATGACTGGCCCCAGCTGGATTGCCTCCATCCTGCTGCAACCCATGTTATCACCGTGGCTGTAAAGATAAAGCCATTTACCTGAGGCTGCTGTATCTATAGCTCACTCTTCCGTCTCTCTAACATCACCATTGCAGCAATGGGGCAGCTGGGACTAAGGCACGGTGACCACCTTCAAAAAAGGGTCTCAAGCCATGCCCCAACCCTGTTCTCCTGTTACCTGTTGCCCTTGCTTACTCTGATTAGCAGGACTGGGCTTGGTAGGGCTCCTTTTTTCCCCTCTGTGTCATACCAGCCTCTCCATTGGTGTTTTAACTCGTAAGGAAGCCACAACGTGTACGGCTCACAAAGACAAGGTTTCTCGCTGGCTGATGCGAAGTGCAGTGCCAACTACTGCAGTACGGCTGAACTGCCCTTTGAAATACACTGTTCTTTGATGGAAAAGGATCTATTTTTACTTTTTGGTCCTTTTCAATCAGACAGCGTGTGCGGGATTGTTCTTGATATTATCTCCCATTTCAGGCCTCTGTCAGGCACACAAGGAGCAAGAGGCGCCAGCTGCCCAGCTAGCTCCACCAGTAACACATTTCTGATGCCATCTTCTCCCAGTAGCATACCTTTTATTGCTTTTTTTTTTTAGCTGGTGATTTTGGAGCTGCTTCGCAAAATCCAGGAATCACCGTTGTGAGACAAGCGGGAACACAGGAATCACAGGTTTTGCCCTACAAGACAAGGGCAGAGCCAGAGCAGAGTGGGGGTCCCCACGAGCGAATCTCACAGTTTTTAGGAAAAGTTTACACTCAGAAAAGCTCCTGGGAATAGGTAAGGCACAGAGTGTGCCATGGGGACGGGTGATCTGCTCAGCTTTCTTCCTGTCCTGTTTTCTCCTGTCTGGGGGCTCTGGTTTCTCCGGACAAACCCCACGGAGCCGTCCCTGGACACCCAGCCCCCCAGTTCCTGCTGGGGGCTGTGCCAGCACGCGCAGCCCAGGGTTTCCCGAGCTGCTGCCTTCCTCCTGCCCACCCCTGGGGTGGTGTCTCCCATTATCTTCTGGGACAGCAGCCAACACCCTGCCCTTTTCCCCTGGCTGGTGCTTCTTGCACCCGCGCACCCGCCTCCGCCTTTCCTCCTCGCAGGGTGTTGCTGGGCAGAGCTCAGCCACAGGACGTTCTTATGGTGCAATCTATTAACAGCAGAACTGACTAACAACTACGTGGGGGGAATGGTGGCTTGAGGCTGGTGCCTGCTGGCCAGGTCCAAGTGCTTTTCTTCCACCCTTTATTGTTCCTAATTCTCATCCAAATCAATGCGATGATTTGGGGTTTCTGCCATCCCTTCTGGTTCCGCAACATGTTTAAATGGTTAGCTCCCTTTCGAGCAGTGAAATGCCCCCAAATATGTGGCCTCACACATCCTAGCATTTATGGAGGAAGTTAAATTCTCTAATTGCTTGGCTGGATCAAGACCAGGCTGCCAGCGCCGCACCGGGCTGAGCAGCAGAACAATGCGCAGCCCCTGCGTCCTTATGTGCCAGCCAAGGCTTATCAGCCTGCGTAGGGGCTAATAAAGTAGCTTTCAAAATGAGTCAGTAGGCTTAAGGCTTCTTATGCAAGATTTCTGTCTGGGAATATTTTTGTGAGAAATGTTTAAAAGAAAAGAAGGAGAGTGACTTCAGCCTTTTGCAGAAAGCGAATCCACTTAAAGCATTTTTTTTGGTTGATTATTCACTATTACGAGAACACTGCAATGGGGACCGTAGACACGAGCGCTGCTCGGCGGCGTGCCTTTCTTCTGAAATAGCCGGGATGTGCGTGTTTTCACGCACTCCGTGCGCTGGCATTCTCATCCGCGCGGCTGCCGCATCCCAGGGTGCACGCCAGGAGAGCCGAACGACCTCCCCCTTTGGCTGCACGTAGGTCAACAGTTTCGTTTATGTCACACAGAAGGGCTTTGGTTTGTTTAAAAATATACACTGTTCCCCTGGAAAGCGTTCGTTCCTCCGCTTCATCCAGCTGTCCTGAGGAGGAGCTTGGCCGCTCCTCTGCAGTCAAACACAATTATTCATCTGTATCCCAGGTTAAAACAACTCCTGAAGAGTAACTGGGGAACACCTGGAGTTTTGCGCAGTCCACAAGCTCTGGCAGATGTGAGATGTTTTATTCTGATTTTACACCGTTACTCCTGTGAACTCCAACTCATGGAGTAAAAGCACAAGAAAAGAAGCCCAAACCCTGAGAAAAATGGGTGTACCATCTTAGGAAGAGAGCCCCGGTTACTCTGAATGCAAACACAAGCAGTAGGTAAAGCTGGAAGCAAGCACAGAAAATGCCTAATGAGGACCATGCCTGCGGTATCTGATACGGGCAGGAAGCGGTGATTAGCCGCACACTGGAGCATTGTGTGGGTTTGTATAGGATCTGCCTTCCCAGGTCATGAAATCAGATCCTGAGTTATTTTAAAAATGAGTTGCTCTTTCAAATTATTTTTCAACTTCGTGTTTGATATGTCAAGTCACATTTATTTGGGTAAGCTATGTTTCGCTCGGACACCCACAGCACAGCCATCGTTGCATTCCTGGTGCTCGGTGGGTGTTCTGGCTGAGAGCAGGCGCTGCCAGGGGGGATGTTTGCGCTGCCAGACATCGTCCTCAGGTACCAACACAACTTTTATTTGGATTTTGCAAAGAGAGAGATGCCTGTCTATGGCTGTGAGTATATGTTTTTTCACTTAAAACCACCTTCACAAATCAGAAGTAAAATTAAACACCCTGTGGCAGTTTATCAATCAGAAAAATAGATGAACCTAGAAAAATAGATGATCTTTGCAGCATTTCCATAGGAACAAGCAGCGAGGTCATTTTGGACAAAGAAACGAGGTGAATTCCTACATGAGACACGCTCCCAGGGAATGCCCTGTCCTTGCTCTTCCAGTATGTGCTAAATGGATTCCAGTTTGGTTGTCTCCCCTGATTTCAGCTGCCACAGGATAGCAAAAAGCACGAGCAGCCTTGCTCTTGGGCCATTTACAGCCTGTGTCAAAACCAGAGCTTTAAATTCCAGCTGCGAGTTTCCCTGGGATCCAAAGCAAGAGCAGCACTGTAAGTTCTGGCAAAGCACTGTGTTTGCCAGATGGATGGCTGCTTTTGGCACCAGTTTCAGCTTCTGGATACATATATAATGCAGCAAGACATATACATACGTATATAATGCAGCAAGACCTCTATGCACAGAAGAAAAATCATATTCTTCCAGACACAGAGAGATTAAAAAAACGCCCCAGACACAATTGCTACTACAAGCAATTGTTGCCTAAATAGACTCTCAAATGATAAATTTCAATACAAATTCCAGGACAAGCCTTATATTTTCCAGCATATTTCTAGAGATTTCTCTGCCTAAAGACATCTCTCTGTCCAATTTGGACTGAACTGCTGCTGCGTGCTCTCGTATTGCTGCCTTCCCTGGATAACAGAGGTAGGAGGAAAAAGAAGATGGGAGACTCAGAACAAGTTTTATCAAATGTCCTAGCCAATATTTGTACAATGCAGAACTCCTTTGCCTTCCATAGAGCTGCTGAATAAGGAAAATGCAATCCATGACGCAATCCATTGAATTCATGCTTTGACTTGAACAACTTGTCTCGGTTTTGCTTCACTTAGTAGTGATCACGGTAACAAAAGGAGAGGCTTAATGACTACTTCATCAATCGAGAAGAAACACTTCTACTGTCTTTTAAAACAGCGTACCAGGAGCAGAAAATGTGCGGTGTATTTGGAAACCTTTGACGTGGGAGACTGGGTGCTGCTCCCGGTGCAGCTCACCTGGCTGTGATTGCTGAGCCAGGATCGGTGCTGCTGGCTGCACAGCAATGCCATTTATGGTCACTTAGTCATGAAATCCCATCGAGTTACGGTGTCTGTGGCTTCTGGAAAACCAAACCTTTAACTACGCTGAGCCTCAGCTTCTCTGCCTTTAATGTCACTGGCTGAGTCCTGGATTAGCGGATGAATCTCCCCGTGGCGCTGCGAGGATGAGCATCTGCACAGTGTTTTGAATGTGCTGTACTTTATTTTATGGCATTTGTTGCACATGGCTTTTGTTGCAGTGCACAATGCTGTCCTGTGTTTGGATAAGGCTATTACTTGCCAAAACCTTATAAATATTTAAAATCTCCTGATAAATTTCTAAAGCTAGCTGGGTGCTATAGCCCATGGCCCAGTTTTTCCTTTTCAAAGCCATTGCCCTGACAACTCCCAAGCTTCGACAGCCCCGGGTTACAAACCCTCAGGGTGCTGCGGCTTTGACAGAAGCCGTTGGAAAGGATGGAGGCATCTTGCTGGCTTTTCACCACACGTTTCTGCTGAGATGTGATGCATCTTCAAAGTCATTTGTGTGGGGTTAGTTGTAGTGTGAGAAAAAAAGTGCTCCTCGTGTATTAGCAGCACCGCTGAAATCTTTAAAAGATGACATTTCCAGTTGCGCAGATCCTCAGAGAGGCGATAACTAAACCACAATCTGCCAGTGGTAGAGAAAAGCCCTTCCACCTGTGAAGACTCAGCCCTGAATGCTCAGCCACCAGCTGATTCCTGCTCTAAGCAAACTGTGCAGATGTCAGATGTTGGATTAACATTTGATATTAGTTCCAATTCTTGCCCTCTTACAATCAAAGCAAGCTGTCGCTGAATAATGCATCAAGCAGAGAACACGTACAGTGTCCCAAATGGCCAGGATCTCTCATAAATAGCCCATGATTTGGAGGAATCCAAGAACATATATCATCACATGAGACCGTGATAAAGTGATTACCCCGAAGCAGAACTTGGACTTCATTAGTCACCCCATCATGCGCTGCCTGTCCACTGATGTCAGCGAGGGCCTGCGCCGCTGCTCCCCACACCCTGCTGCTTTTGCAAGCCAGGCTTAAACAGACCTTCCCCGAGTGAAACAGCCGGTGGTCAGAGCTGCTACTTCCCCCTACTATTAGGATGCTCCAAAAAACTGACGGCAAGTGTCCACTGCGGAGTCCCACAGTACGGTTCCAGGGCCCTGAAAGATGTGATAAACAATGTGTGCTGAGATTAAATTCCCATTAAGGATTATCACGGATTCCAGCAAGAACAGCAGCAGACCTGTAAAGGCCAGCCAACTTTTATTCACCTTTACAGTTTAAACTATGCTCCTAATTTTTTTATTCCTGCCTACAAAACAACTCCCTGTAAATACACAGAGCCTAATGCCATATTCCAGTTTGAGAGATGTTCTTCAATGTCTTTTTGCTAAAAATAGAGAAGCCAAATGCCATTACAATTCACTCCATTTGTCAAGGCTGCATTTTCAAATGCAAAATATTCTGAGCAGTTCTACAATAAAACAGTAAGTATGTGGCAGTGGAAGACCTCTGCGGCTGAATAAACAGGGTCTTTTTAAGTCCAGCCTTGCAGTGAATTATTATAAAGAGGGAGGAAGAGTGTTTTTAAAACAGTGGAAAAAGTTCAATGCTGTGTTTTTGCAACTGCTTAAAGAGAACCAAAAAAGCAATGACGGTGTTCTTCCTGCCTTTCATCTGCATCTAGTGAGAAAAGGAAGAGCAGGGATGGAAAGATCCTCATCATACAGGACAAATCAAAAGAAAAAAGCGTCTGTCCCAGAGCGTAGTGTTGAAATCTCCCTCCCTCTCTGCATATATACATACGTCCACACAAACATCTACCCGTATAAATATACACATAAGGTATTTCTGCAAGGCATACATTAGTTCATTTGTAATAATATACAGTACCAAGACGGTATTCCAGCAAGTACAGATTCATGGGTTAGCTTGTTTTTACTTCTCTGCCTCCTGATGAAACTTGAAACACGTGTTCACTTGTGTTAAAGTGTCTTCCAACTTCCTTTCAAAGGAAATCCAGCTTTTCAGGCCAAACGTGACCCCAAGAAGAATCCGATCATGGAGCAGCACAGGGGGACTCTCATCGGTAGAGGAGGACAAGGCATTGATGCCAGAGGAGCTGCCCGGCGCAGCGGTCACTGCCACAGCCAGGTGCCACGCTTGTGGCCAGGTGGCTCCCAGACATGGTGCCTCTCCTGATCCTGTGCAGGTGATGGGGTGCACACAGGGGCTGCCCCCCTCCACTGCCCATCAACCAGAAACATTGCTCAGACCACGGCTGGGAGGGTCATCTGTGAATGGGAAGGAAGGAAGGAAGGAAACAAGACCTGTTCCTCAGAACATAAATTATTTTTCTTTTTTTCATCCTCTTCCCATGAAGTAGTCTTTGTTTCCCAACAATCGTGAAAGCAATCAGGATGCAAAAGGCCAAATTCTGTCCAAAAGCCCTGTGATGTGCAGGGAAGGGCAGCTGCGACATGGGCTGCTGCATCCAGACCACCAGCATCCCACTGACCCCACCCACATGGTGCCAAGCAGCAACAGCCCCGACTGTGCCACTGCCCTTCTCCCAAGGCTGACGGGGTGACCTGGGCTTACAGCTCCATGCCAGTGCTTTGCTGAGAACTTCACATCTGGTTTTGTGCCTCAATGCTTCTGGTGGGATGGATGGAGTGGTGCAAAACCACTCAAAGAAACCGCTGTCCTTATGTGTGCAGAGCATGTCATTGCAAAATACGTTGTTGAGATGAAAATTTTCTTTGCTGGGTCTATGGAAAAAATGACCTTTACTGAAAATTTTAGCTAAATATTTAAGTTAAAAATTAAGGTCCTGATACTGACTCTGCCTTCTTCCTGCTTAGTTTTTGTTCACTTCTTTTGTTACAGAAAAAAATGGCTGAAGCTTCAACTTTCAGTGTGGTGTGGACACAGAATGATATTAAAGAGAGTGTGTGTTACTAGGTGCGGGAGTGGAAAGGAACTGCAATTAAAATCATAGAATCATTTGGTTGGAAAAGACCTTTAAGATCATCAAGTCCAACCGTACCTGTCCACTACTAAACCATGTCCCTAAGCGCCTCGTCTACCTGTCCTTTAAATACCTCCAGGGATTGTGACTCGACCACTTCCCTGGGCAGCCGGTTCCAATACTTGACAACCCTTTCCGTGAAGAAGTTTTTCCTAATATCTAATCTAAACCTCCCCTGGCGCAACTTGAGGCCATTTCCTCTCATCCTATCACTTGCTACTTGGGAGAAGAGACCGACATCCACCTCGCTACAACCTCCTTTCAGGTAGTTGTAGAGGGCGATAAGGTCTATAAGCAATCAGCTAATCCGGATGTGAAATGGTTGCTAAGGAGTCCCAACCCAGGCCAAAGTCAATAAGCAATTAGCATCTATTAAAAGATGAAGTATAGGATGATGGGAGAAAAGCCCTTGAAAAGAGGTTCAGCTCCATGTGTCCAGCCTGCTTTCCCCTGGGCTGGACCAGCCTGTGCCGATGGCAGAGAGCTGCTCTGGAGGCACCGCCTGTCCCAGCTGCGGCACTTCTACTGCCTGTCACTGATTTTGCTCTGTAAATAAAACCCCTCAGTTAAAGTAAGTTTTTATTTGAATCCTTCTTGCTGCTTGGCTCAATAATTTGCGGAAAGGGCAGTGGCTGCTGTGCCATGAGCTATACCTCATCATTTCAGTATATTAAATCTGATCTCTGATTTCTTTGGTAGTTTTAAAACAGGAGGCGATGCTGGCTGGGGAGCAATGGAAGTTTAGGCATAACTCCCACTTTACCTCACCTTCATCTTTGCTTCTTTCTTATTTTCTTGTAAACAAATTTATCTAATGTAACTTAGTCTGGGGGAAGGAGCTGTTTGGTCACTGGGGAGAAACCACAGCACCACAGTTTAGTAAAGGCATTAGAATAAAACCCTTGAAAGAAAATCATTGGAAATCTGTATTCTAATTTTAGTGAAGAGGAGCTATGGTCATTTAATTAAATTAGGCTTTATTGATTGTGTTTTAATGGATTTGTTTTCTCTGACAGACTCCTGCATCTTTCAGTGTGACAGGCTTGATGTAAATAGATACGCACGCATACCCTTTGCTGGACTTTGGTGGAGCAGCTCCTGGCAGCAAAGCCGAGACCGTAAGTGTGCATGGGATCAGCCCCCCGAGGGGAGGGTGGGTGGATGGGTGCAGGCTTCCCTCGGGGCAGGGACACCTCGCTGCAGCTTTCGCTGACCGGTAAGTGTCATGAGATGTCTCGCCAACCTGCACAACGTCAGCATATAGCAACCGCAGCTGGGGTAGTTCTGTGGGCTCTTTCCTGTCATCAAATGAGTCAGCGGCAAGTCACAGTCCTGTATGTCGGCAAGCAGTGGCATGCCAGGAAATCAGTTACAAAAGCGGGGAAAAAGAGGAGAGGGCCCCCCAAGAATTCAAGCCTTACTCAATTGCTTTTTCAAGCTTCTATTTTCTTTAAATGATTGATAAAATCGTGTGTATCAGTTCAGAGACTGCTACCCCTTAGAAGCGTGCTGCGTCTTGCATGAGCACAGTCAAGCTCTGCTGACCCAGGCTGTACTTTGCACAGCGCTCCTGATGGCTGCAGTATTTTACAGACGTGCAGAAACGAATCCCTCCCAGCCCAGAGATCAGGCTCTGCCGGCCTGTGCCGCACAGGTCCACGCCGTGCAGGCCGCAGCGCCAGGCCGCCCGCCCGTGGCTGCGTTTACCCCCAGCCACTACCTGGCTGGTGGCGTTGCCTTTGCTGCGTGCGGGGTGCTGTGCTGCCCTGGGTGCGCACAAGCGCAACGGGGGCTGCGCTCCTGCTCGGACTACGGGGTTCCGTCGTGTTTGTGGTGCGAGGGGGCCGGCGCCCCTGCCATGCGCCAGCGCCAGGTGAGGCTCGCTCCTGCCTGCGCAGCGGTGCCACGGGGGTCGCGCCCTGGCCCACGCAGCGGTGCAATCCCGCTTGCGCTCCCGTCTGTGCGCCGGTGCCAGGGCGCCGCACCCCGGGCCGTGCCCCGCTGCCAGGTGAGTCGCGCTCCCGCCTGTGCAGCAGTGCCACGGGGGCCGCTCCCCGGCCCCACCCGGCGCCAGGGTCAGGTGAGGGTCGGTCCAGCGGGGGCACCCCGGGGACACCGTCCCCGCCGGGGGAAGGAAAGCGGGGCGGGCTCCCAGCCCAGCCCGGCACCGCGCAGCCCCTCCGCGGGGCCGGTGCGGCGGGGCGCGGGAGGCTGATGCAGCCGAAGGGCGTGCCGCTCCCGGCGGATAAAGGCCGGGCGGCAGCGNGGCGGGCGGGCGCGGCCGGGCGGGGCGCGGGCGGAGCGGAGCGGATCGCGGAGGAGGAGGCGGAGGCGGAGCGGGGCCGCGCCATGAGCACGCAGGCGCGGGGCCAGGGCGGGCGCAGAGCGGCCGATCCCGACGGCGAGATGCCGGCCACCGAGAAGGACCTGGCGGAGGACGCGCCCTGGAAGCGGATCCAGCAGAACACCTTCACCCGCTGGTGCAACGAGCACCTGCGCTGCGTCAACAAGCGCATCGGCAACCTGCAGCACGACCTGAGCGATGGGCTGCGCCTCATCGCCCTCCTGGAGGTGCTCAGCCAGAAGCGCATGTACCGCAAGTACCACCAGCGGCCCACCTTCCGCCAGATGCAGCTGGAGAACGTCTCGGTGGCCCTGGAGTTCCTGGAGCGGGAGAGCATCAAGCTGGTCTCCATCGGTGAGTGCATCCCTAGCGGGTGTTTTTTGTTTTTTTTTTTCTCATTTTATTGTGTGTGTTTTTTTTCCTGCGCCGGACCTTTGCCTTGCAGAGCATGGATGGGCTCGGGGCACTGGGCAGCCGCGGGGTGCTGCCGGCCGGGCTCCCCGGGGTCAGAAGCTGAGGGATCTCTGCTTTTTCTTTCTTTAAAAGAGCAAGCTTTGGGGGTGCAGTGTAGTTTTGGTCTAAAGCTGTGTGTGCAGTGTGTGCTATAGGGCTGTCCCACAGCCCGGCTGTCGGGGCTGCTAATGCTCTCCTATCTTCCTGAGCTTCTCTCTTAGTCGCTATTTCATAGGCGAGGCTTTGCTTTCAGGTCTTTTCCTGAAGAAACCTAGTGCCAAAGCATGTTCTCCCCCTGTGCAGCCAGTTTCCCCAGGCGCTGACCCCTCCAACAGCCCTGGCAGGAGATGGAGCTGGGATGGTGCTTGCCCTAGCCTGTGTCTGGCTGGGGGTACCTGGTCTCTGGCAGGGTGCTGGAGCCTGGCTCTCGTGGGGTGGGTGAGCTGTGTGGAGATAGGTGCTACCATAGGTGGTATAGGAGAGTGAGGAGACTTTTCTTGCTCTCCAGAGCCCTGTCGATGATGCCAGTGTTCAGATTAGCAGGGATGCTTGCCTAAGCGCAGTTGCAGCTTTTGAACAGGATTGTACTTTCTCCTTAATCTTTCTGCTGCGGTAGGTCATGGGTAAAAAATGTACAAGGACCTCTGCTGCTCCAGGAGATAGGTGGTTTGAACTGTTGCCCACCCTGGCTGGCGCTAGGTTTGACTGTCCATGCCATGCTGGAGGGTGCAATTGCTAGATAACTGGTGGTCTGCTCAGGAAATTAAAGCTGTTGGCATGCACATCAAATGGCAGATGATCCCTCAGGAATGTGTGTGGTGACCGTTTTGGGAATAGCTCAGGTGTGGCCACAACGTAGTCCATAAAGCAGTAATTTGAATGCCTGAAAGATCTCTGGGAAGGAATGTGAATGCCTTTTCTAGCTCTTTGCCAGATAACTCTAATTACTGCCTCCTGATGACTCTGGCCTCGATGAATTGCACAGCTGAATTTGGGTGAGTGCAGCTCTGCTCAGTTGTCTAAAACTCTTGGCCAAGGTGAAAGTGTTTCCCTTCAGAGGCTTTAGCTACAACAGCAAGAAAATATAAACTTCTACAGTTTGGGTGAGACCCGGCCCTCTCTGGAAACCTGTGGCTGGGTGGAGTAGGTGGGTACCCTGTTGTTCCCCTCTACTAACATGTAAAAGCAGCTTTGGACAAACGGGGACTGTTGGGTCCCAAATGGCTGATTATCCTTCTGGGGCACAACAGCTAATGTACTTGCAGCTGGGAACGGAGCTGGTGCTAATTATTTACTTAGAGATGCATTCCCCATCGCACACAGTGGGGTTCGAGTTGCAGCTGCTGACTCCTGGGCTGAGCTTGGTTTTGCTAACATCGGAGCTCACCTTTCTGCTTCAGCCACGGGAACAGCTCCTTACTGTCCACAATGCTGACGCCAGGCCAGCGCTCCCCTCCTATTGTATCATTTGCCCTAGAAAACGTTGCTGCTCCAGCTGCCTTCCTCCTTGTCTGTGGGACTTCCCGAGGGCCGTGGGTTTGGGAGATCAAGGTTAGTCTGGTCAGGCCTGGCTTCTAGCGACTTCCTTTCTAGAAACGCTGCTGCAGCAGCACAGCTCCCTTGCAGGATTAGACTGAGCGGCAGGGTGGCCATAATCATTTAAGCCATGTCTAAGTGTTTTGCAGCTTAATTGCACTGTGTTGGCTATTTAAAAAAAAAAACAACAAAACAAACCCAAACCCTGAAAAAACCTGTAGTTGAAGCTTTGGGAGAACAGAATGGCTATGGCTGCTAGTGCCTTTGCCGTATCCCAGCCGCTGCATGAAGGGCTATACAGCTCCATCCGTGCTGTGCCACCAGAGCTGGAGCCAAGTGGTAGCACAGGAGCCCTACTGTACAGTCCTGGATAAACTGAGCCACTCCTGAAAAAACATCCTGAACTCGCTTTCCAAAAAAGATGTCCAAAGCACGCCTTGCGGTGTTCCACTTGGTTGAAGGGGCTGAAGCCCCCACCACCTCTCCTGCAGGCGCAGCGTTGGCTGAGATCGCTGCTTGTCTCTGCTGTGTTTCTCCCTGCAGGTTCTGAAGAACTCGGGCTTTCTTTTTGTTTCTAGTTTTTAGTCTCTTCTTTTGTGTTACTGAACAAAACCGGGGCCATTATGGGGCCTGGAGCTATGCACCAGTAAAGGCTTTTAGGTGGAGAACTTTTGTGACCAGGTTGGTCTTTAGGGCCTGGGGTGTTTAGCGCCAGCTCTGAGCCAAATCAGCTGGGAAAACCTGACAGCTGCGGCTGCTGGATTTCTGGCATTAATAATGCCATCAGACCTCTGCTAAGTTGATGCAGTGCCTGTTCCAGTTATTATTTAACTTCCAGGAACGTTTTGGAAGCCATGTATTATGGCTCAGCTACCGCTGCTATACTACAACCACACTTTTAAACTTTTTCAGTAGCAAGCTTTCGGCATTCGATTTTTGTCCATTTATAATAAGTCTGCCTGTACACAGAGAAATCGGTTAAATTTATAGTGTTTGACCACAACCCTTTCTGGATGCAGAGTTAGGAGTCCAACCTCTCCTGCTGCTGTTACCCCTTGTTTAGTCTCTGCTCAGAGTCTTTTGGTAGCTTCAGGATGCTTTTCTTCTAGGCATGAAGTGCCTTCACTTCAGTGCAGATGCAACTGCATGTGTGGTCTACTGTAAAAATGGCCATAAAGCACACAGGTGCTTTGTGCCATCTAGCAAAGATGGGATTGAAAGCTCTGAAAAAGCTGCTGTGAGGGCAGGTGACTTCATGGAGGAGTCTGCTCGACACAAGGTAGCTGCTGTGCTACTCAAGTCTTAAGTCTAGCTTTTCTTTTGTCTGCTAGACTGAGATGATTGCAGATTTCCTGGGTGCTGAGTGGGACGCAGCGTGACAGGCGCTGGGGAGTAGGACGCCAGGAATGCAGAGCACAAGGGCTTCTTGGCTGAAGGAGCTGACCAACTCTGCAGATTACTTTGTATGGGAGCCACATCGTGCATTGGTAAAAGCCATAGCAAGTGGCAGAGAAGAAACCCTGATACCAGGCAATAGGAGTCAATTGATTTAGCTTAGAAACAGAGGATTTCAGTGTCTGAAGCCTGGCAGGCAGTTTTGGGCTGTGACCTGCCAAGTTGCACCCAAGCTTGCAGGCAGCAGGTCCTAGGTGTGTGCTCCAGTGCTGTTTGGTGCCTCTTGGCAGCATCCTCATGGCCGATGCTCACCTGGCAGCCCCGTGTTGCTGGCAGAGGCAGGATGGGTGCCGAGCAGCTGGCTGGCTTGTCTGGTAAAACTGCAGTCCTAGACTGCTGCACTCAGATTGATCAAACTGAGAAACGTGGTTTCTCTTTGCCGGGTTGCGCTTTCACCAGATAAGTGATCTGGTGTGGCTTGCCTCGCAACTGCAGCATCTCAGGTGTCGATGCAAGTAAATGGGTGGGCAGGGGCAGCCAGGGCTGCGTGGCAGCTCTGCTGCCGTGGCACTGGGATCCGGTGCCAGCCTCAGCTACAGTTGTGTGGCTGGTTTTCAGGTTTGTCTTTGTGGTGGTCCTGAGGCCGACTGCAGTGCCTGGAGGGAGTTGAGCCATGCCAGGAGGGAGGTGGGTGAGGAGAGGATGGGGTACACTCATGGTCTGTTGGTACTTGTGTCGTGGAGTCTTTGGTGGTCTTCGGATGTCCCAACTGCAGGAGTACTTCTGGAAGGGCTGTCTCTTTCTGACTGAGCTTAACCTGTGTATCAGGTCGGGTTTTGGTTAACGACCAAGTACTTGATGCACGTACTGTGCTCTATAGCACAGACTTCCAGCATGCTCTAAAGATGAAAGTATCTTGACCTGCGAGTCTGAGTACCTCATGGAAATCTCATTTTAGGAAAATAGTTGAAAACCAACTTTCTTCCCTAGGCTGCTGATACACTGAAGGGTGACAAAGCAAATCTTAAATTTCTAGAGGAAAACATCTCTTCTAAACCTTGGTAAACGTGTTGTCCTGTAATGCCTAGAGCTAGGTGCTTGAAAACTGAAAAAAGTGTTTTAAGACTGTATACACTTAGGGTCTCTCTCTGTCTCACTCCAGGTGCTATTAACACATCATAAGGAGGTAGTCAAAATACACTTGCATTTTGTCTGCCACTTACCTGTGAATTCCCTGGAGGCTTTTTTCTGGAAAACATCCAGTGTGTCTTGGAAGTAGGTTTCTGCTTCTTGGAAACATGACACTTAATCCTTCCCCTCGAAAGTTATTCTTGATAGACTGGCAGTGGGCCTCACTGCTGGAGACTGGAGGTGGCTTCAGTTTCTGAGGGTGGTTGGTCTCCTCAGGACCTTCTGTTTCAATAGTTGTACTGCTGGTCTAAAGAAAAATTGGCTTTGCATGAGCTATTTGCTCCAAGTTACAGGAAACTTTAAGGTAGCTTACACAGACTGTTCTTGCATTCTTTTACATATGAGCGGAAACTTGTAAAGTGATCAAACTTCAGTAGAATTACTTGGGACCAGTTAGACTAATGTGCTAAACAGCTTTTTTTATTTAAGGCACTGAATGCTATGCCAGCTATTCAAGAAAGACTGAAGTCTTAACTGCTCCATAGTCTAATGCCATGTCCTGTATGACTTACATGGGGATGTTTAAATCTAAATGGGTCAGGATAACTCTTTTCCTAGCCTACAACTGTAATCTAAGAACGTGGTTGGCCTTGCGTGTGGCCATGCTTCTGTGTTGCCAGCATTGTTCTGTGTCTGCTCCAAGCAATGGGAATTAAAACAATGATCTCCGAATCCCCCAGGCTGCAGAGGAATTCTGTTTTCTCTCTGCCCCTCGCAAACAGACTTTGATGTGCAGCTACTTTGGGACCTGAACAAGGGCCTGCCAAGTTTAGACCTCTAATACATGCTAAGCAAGCACACCAGAGCAAAACAGTGCGTTTGCAGGTGATGCTGTGTGAACGGACCTCTGCTGTGCTGTGACACTCACCAGGTCTCTGCCACCAGCATCAGGTGGACCTGCCTGTGGACCTGTCTTCCTTTACTGCCTGGCGTGGTACACAGCTCGAGAATATGGCACCTGACCTGTAAGCCATTACAATAATGAAGATGCAAAGCTCAGCGACCTGAGGTTTGGCTTGGTTAGCGCTTGGTACTGGTGTGCCTGACAAGCCTGTCCCAGTTGCTTACAAAGCATCAGGCCTGACTTTGGCTCTTGGTGGGGTAGCCAGGCTTGCTGTAGAGAAACCTGTAGGTTCCTGTGAGATTTTCTTGCTTTTTGTGTGTATGTGCTCTGATAGTACTGTGGGTCCTGTTCCAGAGCACCTACCCATGGGGAGGGGGGGTCATCTCTGTCCAGGTGCACCAAGGTGGTGATGGACATGCATAGTAGGTGAGGATGTGTTGCTGCAATCTGCTTGAACTTGGCAAGAAAAACAGAATCAGATGTTCCAAGTGTCTATGCTGGAGGAAGGAAATGCTGTGTAGCTGAGTGTTAACTGTTGGGGGAAGAATCCAAAACAAAATAGATGTAGGAAAGGCTAAGGGAAGGCACTGTAAGGAGATCTCAGCAGTCTTTGCTACAGCCTTCACCGAATGGCACTTCTCACAAGGCTTAGTTTGTTGCAAGCTAACAGTGGGGGGAACAGATATGTGCCTTCACATTGCATTTGCAGTTTTTGTGAAAATGCTGTGTCTGTGAAACCTGTGCTAGCTGCTCCTGTATCTTTTCTTGGTTGCTGTAGTAGTGTGCATGGAGCAGAGGTGGATACTCACCCACTCTTCTTGCAACCGCTGCCTGGGCGGGGTGAGCGCCGCTACCCTTGCTCTTCCTGAGAACTTGACCTTGGGTTCAGAGTTGAGTCAACCGAGATCTGAGGTTATCTCTTCAATGGGCTAAGCGAGCTCTGCCTGTTGATTTGGATTAATGCAATGAAGCCGGAGTGAGTTTTTTCCCTAGGTCTTGCTTCTGGGGACTTGGTGCAGATTTTTTTTCCCCACAAGCAAAAGTTTCTGTAGCTCGCGCTCCTGCCCGTTTGTGTTCCTCCTGAGGAAGGACCAGTGCTCTGTAATCTAATAGGGAAGACACTTTCTTCCAGGTCGCCGTTAGGAGATAAATGCTAGTTCCTGTACTTGAAAGCCTTGCAGTGAGCGTATGTTGTATCATAGCCAGATGGTTCTCTGGGCCCTGACGTGGTTTCTAACCTGTTTGTGAGCCTCCCTCAGCTTTCTGTCCCTCCTGCAACTAACCTTGAGTTTTGGAGGTGTCTACATCACATCTGGTATGTCATAGTGAGGATTGGATCTGCTGTAGTGGGCTTTGGGTTCAGCTAATGGATTGCAATTCCTTGTGTAAACACTATTCTGCTGTAAGCAGTTGAAGTCTAACATCCGTAGCGAGATGTATGCAATGTCCAGTTCCTACTGCGCTAATACATGGCAACTGTAATACTCATAACCACTGCAAGCATAAACCGGATTTTTTTGTGTGTTAGCGAAAACAAGCCAGGCCACTTCAAAGAGCAGCCAAACGAAGCTTTGCCCAAGTTCTTGGGGAAGCCAGGGTTGCCTTGCATGTCCTCCCCTGTGCTGAGTAACACAGCAGGCACTGCCCTGGAGCTGCCTGGGGGTGGGCAGAGGATGGAGCAGCTGAATCCTGTCTCCCCTGGTGTGATGGGTTGGGGTTGTTTGGACCTCCTGCTGGTACTGCCCTTGGAAGAAAGTAACTGTGGTTCTCTAACAGTGGTCTGAGAAGAGTGGCCACACATGCAGCTGCACCGTCTGGTTGCTAATGGGATGTTTCCTCTGGGTCAGATAGGCGATGGTCCTTTGCTGCTCCTTACAACTCGTAGAAGTAGACAGCTAATCTATTGGGAAGGAACCAATAAATACTGAAGGCAATCTCTAACTTTAAAGCATAAATTCAGCTGATATTTCAGAGTTGTTTTCTCTGGGTCACTGAAATATATCAAGTTTTACTGATCAGGCTGGTAGGTTGGTGGTGGCAGAGCTTTGAACCTCCAGGCTGGGATCTTTCTTGCAAGGGGATAAGGTGTTCTAATCTCACAGCAGCAGCAGGTTCCATGAACTCTTCTGCAAATGTTACCCAGTAATAGCACAAAAATGGCTGCGGACTACAATGACATCATGGGCTGCGGCTCCTTCTCCCTTGCTTCAGGGCATGCTGTAAATCATGATGCATTTATTTGTCAGAGCATTGAATTACTCCAGCATGAGCTGGCCAGGCTGCGTGGCAGTGCAGCTCCCAAAAGCTGGGTCCTCTGAGGATGAGGTGGGTACAGACAGACAGACTGCCACGCTGACACCCAGCCTGCCTGCTGTGAGGGGAAGAATTGGGCAAGGGCTGTCGCAGCAGCACGTCCTGGCGTTGCCCAGGCGCACGCTAGCAGGCGGTGCATTGCTGCAGCCGGTGCTCGCATGGTGTGGGTGCTGTGCTGAGCAACCAGCCAGAGGCTGTGAGCAACCCTCTGCTCTCGCCACGCTGTTGGGGAGGCTCTTGCTGTCTTCTGCAAGCCTGGGTGGGGTTCAAGCGTTTGCAACACTGGCCCCAGACCCTCTGTGCTGCTGCTCTGTTGCAGAGCAGTAACTGAAAGCAGTGGAGCCACCCTTCCTGCTAGCCCAGGGCTGGTGCATTTCCACCTGCTTTTTGTGCTGAAGTCTGGGGGGCACTTCCAACTGTGCCTGCGAGGTGAGCTCTGGGCTGAGCTATTAAATGCTGCTCTGAAATGCCAACTCCTGTGCCTTGCATAGGTGCTGCGAGCACGTCTGGACATGGGGGCTGCTCCAGCCTGACCTGGGGGTGGGATACTGGCGGCTGGCTTTCCTCCGCAGCTTGCAGCCCACAGCAATTTCAAGCTACCCTGGGCGTTTGTGGCTGCCTACTGCTTTTGATTAGTCTGTGGCTACTCTTGTGAGGAGACAATGTACGTGTCTGTATTTCTGAGCCATATTAAAGGGCACTGTCATGGTTGGTGGGCCTAAAAATGAGCTGTAGGTGGCAACTGGTGAGCTATGTTATGTAAACAAGCTTTGAAAGTCTCCTCTGGAGCCCTGCAGCAGGAGGCACGGTGGACGGAGCTGCTCTGAGCAAACACCCATGATATGTGCATCTGAAGGTTATTCAAACACAGAAGAGGAAATACTGTTCCCCTCAGCTAGACGCTAATGCACTCTATCTGTGCTTCCTTTAATTGGTATAATTAACTGGTTTACATTCCCTTTTCTCACAACAACCTTGCAGCAGTTTTAGTGGACTTCCCATAGGCAAATACTGGCAAGCCAGGTCTCAGAGCTAGTTTAGGTCTCAAGGTTAAAACACTGACGAGTATGTCTTGGAGGTGACCTTTACGTTTGTGCAGATCCTCCCTTTATTATAAGGTGAGTGGTAGCAGCAGGTCCCTCTGGGCTCAGACCACGGGAGTAAAGAGTCCGAGCTGGGGGAGGTATGTGCAGGGTCCTGCATTTGTCTCTGATGCATCTCCCTGGCTGGGAACTGGTTGTATAACAAATATACCTTGTATCTGTCATGGTGTGAGACACAAATCTTGGATTAATCTGACTGCTTTTGGTCCTCACTACAGAACAGGGAACACTGGCTTGCTAAACAAAGTTGGTGTCTAACTGTTGTCTTGATGGTGCAAGATATCAAGTGTTACTTCACCTTCATAGCTAGACAGTGAACTTCTGTAGGGCTTCCTTCTCTCTGCAAGACTCAGAGTAATTCTGCTTGTCAGTCTCCCAGATTAACCCAAAGCCGAGGCACCTTTGAGCCCACTCCAACACCTGGATGCTCCTGCAGAGCTGCTGTTTGCTGGTGTCACTGCTAGTCGTGGTGGCTCTCTGAGCAGTTGTCACTTGCTCAGATGTGGCTTCTTATCAAATTCCCCTGTATGGGAAGAGTTGGTGTCTGAGCAGACTTAACGTACTGGCTGTGGGAAGACTTAGGATGCTAATCGTGGTGTTCCAGCTTTTTTCCGGCTGTTGATTAACAGTGTGGCTGCATGCAAATATCTGATAGCTTATGTAACTGCTTGAACAAGATCAATGATCTAATTAAAAGTCAAATAGAAACAGCTTTAGTTGTCTCTGAGGATTATTTCTTTTGGTAACTCTTTCAGGCTTGTGGTAAAAATGCAGCTATGAAGAAATAGAAAAACTGGGCTGGTGACTGCTAGGAAAACTTGTGGTGGCTGTTGAAAGGGCGGTGACTTCCAGTGCCACAGCCTGTGCTCAGCAGTGCCGGATGCTGCGGCTGTCAGATGTCAGGACGAAGACATGGAGGCTTTTAAACTGGGACCACGGGACCCTCTATAGTGGTGCCATCTTAATGCTTTGTGGTTATGTAGCCCCATGGTATCTAGTGCTGGCCGAAGTGAGTTTGACACTCTTAACAGAGGATGCAGCATGTCTGCTGGGCAACTGAACAGCTACATCAAATATGGGTGGCCGAAGGGAGGAGGGTAACTCTGAACACAACCCAGTACAGCTGCTATCGGAGAAGATCCCGGGTGGCAGAGGTTGGCTGCATGTTTATAAACCAGCTCCTGTACTAATAGTACTTCCTAACCTGAGTAGTGAGCAAGAGTGAGGAGTGCCAGCTCAATCAAGTCGCCAAAGGCCAAGCAAGATGTCTACACGAGGGGCCACAAAATCAGGCTACCGGGGGGTGCCTGCAGATCCCCGTGGCCCTGAGCTGCAGCGTGCCCCAGGGCTCCCCAGAGCTGTGCAGAAGCAGGCGCAGCTCACAGGTAGCTGGTTATATTTTTTGCATCCAAAAAAGTTAGAAAAGCCTGAGAGAGTCTTCCAGTGGTTCAGATTCTCCCCCAAAATGTAAGAGTGAAGAAGCACTGATTGCATTCAGCCTGCTGCCACTGTAAAGTGGGGCCGGCTCAGCCCTGCCCTTGGTGCTGTCGCACGGGATGATTAGTGGCTGCTAAGTGAGCATTACTGAGCATGCTAATGACTTGCAGACATCTGCAGTTATAGAGATGGAACCATGTGGGACTCCTGGACAAGGCTATTGCAAAGACCTTGTCCCGGAGAATTAACCACATCGCTGCCGGGATCCTCACTTGAGTATATCCCAATATACGGCTTTCTCGGAGGAAACGGTTTGGAGCTACTCTGTGAGGGTCAGCTCGTGGAGGTGGTTTGCTCTGCCATGAAAGCACTAGGAGCAGCAGGCTCCAGTGAGGAGCTGCTAGTTCAGGCCCTGGAAACAGCGGAGATGCCTGGGGTTTTCCCAGGTGGAAAGCTCTGCTGAACAACCCTGACTCAACCAGGGAAGCCTGCTGAAGTTAGTGGCATAAAACCTTACTTCAACACATCTACTTCAAATTTTGCTGTGGTTTTGTAGCCTAGCTCAGAGTTCAGTGTTTAAAACTAAAGGAATACCTCTTCTGAGGTATTCCTGAAGAAAACTGTACCTTTAACAGATTTTTTTAATTGCAAGGAGGAAAAATGAACTACTTCACCTAAGTGCTGCAACTATTGGTTGAAAACACTGCCTAAGGCAGAGGAAGCTTAAATATTTTAATTAACCAGCCTTATTACTTAAACATAGGCTTTAACAAGCTGCAGAATATTTCATTCTCTACCTGTAAGAAAAGTAGCTCAGGCTTCTGAAGCAGTATGTGGACAGCAAGAGTATTCAAGCTCAAATGTAGAAGCTGAAAGGAGCAGCCCAGTCTTTGTCTAGGAGTAGGACAAACACCTGTGGGGCTTTTGTTCTGTCTGGATGGAGGCAATAGCATGTTACTAAACATTTTTCATGGTGGAATGAAGGAACTGATAACAAACGAGGTGGCCTAATGCTCTACCTAACCTGGTGGGTAACTGGAAGGGGAATGGGAGATCAGGCAGAGCAGTGTAGCTTGCAGTGTTGCTGCAAATATTCCACTGTAGCAAAATTGCCCCTAGAACCAGTGCTTTATTTTTTTGTGTTGTGTTAAAAATGTGAAATACAATAGGCTTGCGAATGTGAACAGTGTGAGACTGCAGATTAAAAATGAGATCTTGCAGCTGGTGAGGATTTGGGTAATTGCCTGCACCCTGCTCAGTCAGCATGTGTGTGGTAGAGTGCTGTCCCTGAAGACTAGGGAGAGAGCTGTGAGCCTGTGAAGTTTGGAAGGACTTGTGTGAAGCCTTTAGTTGGAAGATTTGAATTCCAGCCTCTGGAGAGGAAAGGTGGTAACCCTCTGAGCGCTGCCTAGTTTGGAAATGCCATTAGCAGCCAGAGCCGAGCACCTCTGGACACAGTTGGATTAGGCTGATGGTGTCAAATGAGCAGAGCTGCTCCTGCCTCTTGCTAGGAGCACCCTGCAGGGGGAAGAGCAGGAGGATGGCTCCCTAGCAGAGCCTGTGTATGGCACAGCACCCACGGTGTGGGAGAGGAGCTCCGGTGCCGGGGCCGGCCAGCCGGTGTGAGCCAGGGTCCTGCGGGCTGCTCGGAGCGATGCAAAACTCACACATCTGAAGCAAAGCTTTGCTGTGTGGTGAGCGAGTTTGGGTGGGAGGAGTGGGTATGTGGTCTGCACAAGTGCGTGTCACACAGCTGTGGCTAATATGTGCTCAAGCTGTACCATTAATCCCATATGGTCCTCTTTAAGGTGCTCAGAGACCACCCGTGCAGACTGTGCCTCTGCAGATTCGCTGCTCCTGCTCATGAAGGCTCCTCTCAAAAGAGGTCTGTCTGATAGTGGCTGCCACTGTTGGATGAATTACCTGGGCCTCAAGCCAAGCGTCTATTCCTTATGTTAGCAGCTTGTAGCCGAAACCATATAAACACAGTGCTATCCTGTGTGGGATGTTAAATACACAGGGCTTAAATCTCGGCCGTGCAGGGGCGAGCCTTGTGCTATGTGCGGATGGAAGTGTCTTTACTGCTGGGTTGCACAAGTATACAAAAATGTGTTCAAATTACTTCACTGCCCTCTCCAGAAAGAGGGGGAAGCTTCTTCCTTCAAGAAGCAGCTGCACAACACTGAATGTTTTTTTTATTTAAGGATTGACATTCTAAGAAGAAAGTGGCATTCTTCCTTCTTGGACGGGGATGGTCATGGTTCCAGTGGAGGGGAGGATAGGTGTCTGTATGTGAAAGCTCATGAAGAATTAACATCTAGCTGGCTTACACACAAAAGCATTAAGACATCTTCGTAGTGTCATGGAGAAGCAACAGTGCCTGCCAGGACTGCAGGGATGCACAGAGGATACACATGTTTGTAGTGACCGTGCAACTGCCCTGAGGTTGGTGCGAGGCCCTCACTTGGTGCGCAGCTGCAGAAGATGGCCTGGCTTGTGCAGATGTGTCATCCCCCTCCTGATGGGCACTCGCGTGGCGATGCTGTGGCAGTGGCCGGGGCTCAGAGGCAGGACGATGGCTGATTTCGGGCGTTTTGCGCCGTCAGCAGTGCTGAATGGCAGTGGCCTGGTGAGACACGTTCTGGTGGCAGTGTGTAGGTGTAGGGCTGCTCAAAATGAACTGTTGAAATGGCTCAAGATGTTGGAGGAAGATTTCCAAAGCGGCTGTTCCTATCTGCAGTGGGGGTACAATTGCATGTTACAGATTAATTACCTTTCCTATTGCTTCTCAGGGGAATGGTAGGACAGAGATAGCTGACCTGCTGATAAATTCTGGAATAACTTTGTCACTAAGCTACAGCAGGCTATAGAGAGTTTGTAATGGTATCTGTGCTTAACTGCTTCAAAACAAACCCGCATGGACCTGTGCTGTTGGGTGCTCAGAATCAGAGACTTATCAAAACGGAGACAAACCACAAATCTTTTGTGTGTAACTGGCAGGGTGTTTTCTGATGTGACACCAACCCCAGACCACAAAGTATGCTCCAGTCCTGAGCTCTCTGGTGCTGCAGTGTGGAGATGGGTTGTACCGTGCAGGGCTGCATGAATGGGGATTTCCTTCGAACAGCCCTGTGCAGTGAATCACAGTCAGTACAGCAATTCTGGTTTCAGATGGAAAAATTGAATCTTGGTGAATGTCGTGGCCAAGGATTTCCCCAAACAGTAATCACTTCTGATAACTCCTAATGTGTTGGTTTTGGCTTCAGGAACTCCATCCATTGCAGCTTTTGTGCCTGGCGTCTGCTGCACAGAAGATGTAAGACAGCCCTATCTGAATGGGCTCATTTATCTCGGCAGGATTTTACATGCTGTTTCTTATAACTATCTTGACCTACCCCCAGTGTGAGTAAACATGCTCTTCAGTAATGTGGAGGTCACTCTGGTGTCTTGAAACCTCTGGATTACTCGTTGTGCTTCGGCCTTGCCGAGGCTTGCTATTTTTTTTGGCAGCTGCATCTCTCGCACCTCTTCCATCTCCAGTGCATGCTGGTGCCTGAGGGTGGACCTTCCTGCTGGTCCCCTGCACTGAAGCTTGGTAACCTTCCTTCAGTAATGTAAGATACAACACAGCGCTGATGACTTGTCACCTAATGCATCTGCCAGCCCTGGGAGGTCTTTGCAAGAACTAGCCACGTTTCTCAGCAGAGCGTGGCAAAGGCAGGAGGACTCTTTTTTTTTTTTTCTNTTTTTTTTTTTTTTTTTTCCCCCCCCCCCCCCCTTCTTCCTCCATCATTTTTCTTCCTCCATCATTTAACCTTGATGCAACCTGAAGTGACCTGATGAGATTTAGGATTACCTTGATCCTGCAGAGATGGTTACAGCACTCTCACGCTTCAGAGACAATTCTTAGTTTTGTTGTGTTACACTTGCAGAATTCTGACTCTACAGCCATTTTTATCAGTTCAGCCTTGCTGATCAAGGCTTGGCTTTCTAGTTGTGTAAGCACATGATGTGTTGTGAGGAGGTGCTTTTTTGTTTGCGTGCATCCATGAAATAACAACCTCGAGTTTATCAGACTCCTAGACAAGTATTTTGTGCCAAGCTTAGACAATTTTGCATTTGACTAAAACTTAAATGTCTTAAAGTGAAACTTGTTTCCTGTGAATTGGGTAGTGGTGTTGCTGACTTGGGTGTAGCTGCCTGCTCTGATGGGAAGGCGAAGCCTTGCTGTGCCATGGCAATAGATGTTCTGACCCCTGGGGAGCAGAGACCTGGCATAGGATCATTCCCCTTTCACTCCCATCCTATGCCCAGAGGAGGGAGGTGTAGTTTGTGTTGTGTCACTTAGTTTCAAAAGCCAAGCCAAGCATTTCTCAGCAGAGCGTGGCAAAGGCAGGAGGACTCTTTTTTTTTTTTT